>VZRQ01002421.1:13603-110837 GCA_013397975.1 Machaerirhynchus nigripectus | reverse complement strand
AAAAAAAAAAAAAAATCCAACTGCACAAAGACAATTCAAGCATCCTCCTTCAGTGTAAGAGGATTTGATCCTCTTCCTTCATCCACCCAGGTCTGGTGGAAGCTTTTCTGCCTGTTTTGTTCAGTGATGATGACTATATCAAAAGAGATTCCTAGTGATTTATCTGATTACCAGAGACATGCATTCACGACTCTGCCAGACTGGCATGGATAAACTGTACTGCAAGCAGCTCTTCTTGCAGATACATCTACCAACCAATCCTGGCCCCTTTATCCTCCAGCTCTTTTCTCTAAAATCCAGATATTATCTAATTTTGCAGAATAGATCTTTAAAAGGAGTGGCCAGGGCAGGGAGGGAAGGAAGTCTTCCTTCCCCATCTCCTTCAGGGATGGGGAAAAAGGTCCCCACATGCAGAGGAGGATGGGCACCATCACAGCCAGGCATTTGGTGGCAACAGAAAGAAAACTCCCCACAGACCCCTGGTTCTGAACGTGTCCAGGTACAAGAGGCTGAAATCAAGCTTGGGAGAAAGGCCCTGCCTCCCTCGTGTCTCTTCAGGTGGCTCCCCTCACCCACTTCTCCCTTTAGTTTCTACTCCCCACCAGCACCAAAACCACTTTGCTCTGTCCTCTGGCAGAGAGAGTTTCTGCATGCCTGCTCTCACAAGCCAACCAAATATTTCCAGCACTTCGTTACAGCAGGGAGGGCTTTCCCCTCTTCAAGACATCATCTTTGGTAAGCTCTGACAGAGAAGAAGGATGCTCACAAGATTTTGTGTCTCCAAGACACACCCCTCTAAATTCCTTACAACAGCACCGGGAAGAGAAGTGGTTCAGAACACAAGGTTGGCTGTAAGCAAGTGTACAACCATGAAGTTCTCAAATAAAACTTAAATGCAACCTTAACATTGCTGCACATGCAAATTGCAGGAAAATACGATGAGGCTGATTCCTGGCTACCAGGGGGTTCAGGAATTACGCTGTCTCTGGTAGAGCTGAACTCTCAAACCAGCCCTTGGGGTCACAGAACAGAGCAGAGCAGACCCAAACAGATGTAAGACTAGAACTACACAGCACACAATAATCTGCCTGCCACAGAGATGAAACAAGGAAAAAGAAGAAAGTTGAAGTTCAGTGCAATTATACAGGATTTGTCAGGTTCATCCGTGAGTATACTGGGGCTGGATCACCAGCTGTACTGACTGACAGTGCTCACTGAAGATAAAAGCATTGTGTTAGTCTACAGCAACTGCATACATGGCTCTGCTGACTGCTGCTTGACACATTTCTTGCACTGACGTTGTCTTTAATGTGGTGAAGAAGAGCTCAGTGACTGCATTTGTGCAGTCCCTCAGTGCCAGCGACACGTGGATGTGCACCCTGGAACACCCACCCACCCCTGCAGCCTCACATCTCCCTGCCAAGGCACAGACTGGGTTAGCACTGCAGTTTTACTTCTGAAAAACCCCCTAATTCCTCTCTAACAGTCAATTACAGTTGGCTATTAAACCCCACAGCATCTCAGGAAAGCATGGATAACCAGGAAAAAGAAAAGGCTGCTACTCCATTTGGAGAAACAACTGCACACACATCCACAAACCAACCAGCTTTTACTCACAGTACTAATAAGAAAAATGAGTTTATCTGCTCAAGTAGTGAAGTGCATTTTTTTCACTTGTTTCATCCATAGAACCGTTATTGACTTTTTCTTGGCCTGTAAAGGCCAAACACAAATGATGTGGTGGATTGTAGAAGAGACACTTGTTCAGGTCAGTCAGGTTAGAGTTAAACCCCAGCTGCACTGGGGAAGGAATTAGACAGAGACTGTGCACCTTAGAGAAAAGGCAATGTGATTTCCAGCTACCAGTTCTGATGTAGCAATCCAAGCTTCTTGCCACACCTGTTCTCCTGAGAGTGGGCAGTGAGATTGAAAGGAAAACTTGGAAAGAAAACTGCAGAGTGATGTGCGTGTCTTTGATTTGCATACTCCAATTGCTGTGGTGGGGAGAGTTGATGCCTTCTTCCCTTCTCCTCACAGTTTGAAAAAAGATAATAGGACAAACACTGTATTATTTTTAAGAGAAGATGTCAAGATGAAAAAATGAAAACGTCAAAAAAGAGGCTGATATACAGCATTACTTAAAGACTGCTTTGTTGAGAAAAACTGACCAAATGATTTACGAAAGGCTTTTAACAGGGCAGTCTTTGGATTACAGTGAAGATGAAAAATAAATGAAAATCTATTTCAAGTTTACTTTAGCCTAGTCATTTGACAGATGAGGGCAAAACCTGGCAAGAACACAAGTTTTAATCTTCAGATGTAGTGACTTTATTTGCAGTTTCACCGATTAAAGTTTTCTCTGTGCAAAATAAGAGCTTTTCAGAGCACTTTCAGAGGTTTTCTGTTGAAACTACTTTTTTTTGGTTTTTTTTTTACGTGAAGCTCCCATGAAAGGCACATGAGTAAAAAGACCAAAGATGCTTCTGCTCATGGCACAAAGCTCATACGAAATTCTCCTGACTGTGCTGCAACTGGTGTGTGCACCACCTCCTTCCCTTCCCAATTCTGCTTTCAAGCCTCACTCTTGAAACTCAGCCCTCCTAATTAATTACTGGATTAACCAGCCTAGTATCAAGATGCTCATGGCTGGAGGTGGATCTTGGAGCATGGGCCCATTCTCAGTATGCCCAGCCTGGCATATTTCTGCCTGACCAGATGGGTCCACCATCTGCTCCTATTTGAAGGAAAACTTCCTGGCATTAGGGTTTTCCTCTTAACCTTTGTTTGTTCAATCTTTTGCTTCCTCTTTCCACTCTTTTTATATTTTTTTTCTCCCTTTTCACCGAAATCACCTGAAGCACATCAGAGTCAGATTTAACAAACACAGGGGCAGCTCCTCACGGTTTTGGTGCGCACCTGGAATGAAACAAGCCCTGCTCTGCACAAAGGCCACTGGACTGGAGCTGCCTCAGCACAGCAAAGGGCTACTTTGTGGGGAAGTAGGAACACAGCAGAAATTATTTCTAGTGTATAGGCTTCAGAGAGTGGAGCAACATCAATCCAAACACCTGGAGTCAAAGGTAGCCTTCTGCTGTTTGCTCACGCTACTAGGGCATGCGATATTATTTCTGAGTATAGAATTTATAGATCAAGAGAAGCAGTTGATCTCTTTGAGACAAGTAAAAAAAAAAAAAGATGGAAAAATGGAGAGCTGATATCTTATTCTATGAAAATTTGCCACAGTTCTATATTTATGATGAGCCTATCCCAGAACATCCTGCTCAAAGTCTTACAGAAAATGTGTTGCTAACTACCAGGGAATCACTGATTTTTTAATTTTTTCCCCTCATAGTGCTATTGCTTAGCTGTGGTAGAAGCCATAACTTGGAGAGGAGGGGTACAATTAAAAAAAAATTTAAAAAAATCAATATTATTATTATCAACTGGTGACTACAGTTTACAGCAGCAATAATCTCCTTTGAAACAACTTGCAGAAGTACAGTTGTCATCTACATAAAGTATTCCTGGTTTGGTCAAGCTATTAAATGCAGGTCTTATTTGACGTTTTGGTCATTTTGACCTGGTTGAATTAAGTTTTGGTGACCATCAATATTGCCTCGCATCCAAACCATACTTGGCCGACAGCTGCAGTATTTGCTGTTGGCGTTATCTTTTCATTACTGCTAAGAGTGATTCATTCCCTCATTAAGAGCAGCTAACTTTTAACATCCTGTGCTGTTTCTTGCACTGTATGTTAGTGGAGTGTTTAGATGTGCCCCCAGTCACTAAGTTCTGTGCTTCCTCCAGTAATGCCTGAAGTTATGAGATCATTTGTCACTGCTTTTCCACTCACACGCCTTCTTCCCGGGGAGGCAGCTCCTGCAGGGTGATGCTTCCTCTCAATACAGTTTTCTGAGCATCTTTTTCACATGTTTTACTGTGAAAGTGCAGTTCTGAGATGCTGTACCAGATGAGGGTGGTCTTCAGCAGGACTGGATCTCCAGGGCACGGAGCAGCTCAGCTCAGACTGAAGTTTTCTGTGCTAGAACAGAAATATCCTTATTTATCTAATTACTGGCAAATGCAGATGTAACCGTTCAGAGCTTCAGGCCTTCTGTGTGCCCTGGAGAAAACCTGCAGGGTTAATTTCATTCAGAAGTCTGTGGCATCTTGGAGATACTTTCAGGTTTTAACTTATTTTAAAAGCTCTGTCTGAAGGCCACAGGCATATGGGTCATGAGTGCTGGATACATAGACAGGAGACAGGTATTGGTCTTCTAAAATGCACTGTGTGCTTCATAAATGGGAATTTATAGCTGAATACATCTATATTTGTATCATAATTTCAAGAAGATGAATGATGATTTGGTTAGGAAAAGGAATTAGGTCTGTGATTATTAATATACTGAAATCATAAAGGCAGTAGTTTTTATGTTACCACGATATTCAAAACTCTCAGTGAGGAAACAAGAGCTGGTTTGAAAGTTTTCATTGTAACAGAGTGTAGAGTTAATCTCTTTGTTGAAGTCCTAATCTATCATTAAATACTTTATAAAGCAGGTATGGAATGATAAATACTAAACTTTGCATGTTAGAGCATAGTCTGTTTAGATTTTTTCCAAGGACTGGGAGAAGTGCTGCTGACCAGGGAATCCACTCCCTTCTTGGAGATCTCACAGGTGGAACTAATTGGCTGTAGAAGGAGCTGTCACTCCTGCCCTCCCCGTGCTCCCATCAGAAGGCCACCCTGCCTGCCAATCTCACTGCTGAGCTTCTGCTATTTTTATCCTTTCATCTTTTCCTGATATTGACTTAAAGCCTGTAATTTGTTACACCTGGAACTGCATCTATTAAAGTTAAGGTCTAAGAAACATGCCAAGGTCCACCCACGTAGAACCCATCACTTGTGCAGAAAGTATTTCAGAGTCTTCCAAGTTAACATTAATCACATTGCAGATGCACAGTTTCTCCGGGTAGATGGGTCAGGCACGTGCCACTCATGTTTGCAGAGGCAGGGCTTAGCATCAGGTTGTGCTGTAGCAGTTTTGATTACCTTATCTACAAGCTAAAAGCAATATAGAATATTACCACAGGATTTTTTTTCCCCTAAAGCAATACACAAAACCTTAGTGAAATTGCATTTATAATATAATCTCATTAAAAATTTTAATAATGCTTGTTATATCACAGCTGTCAAGAGAAAGAGTCCATATTGCATTTGAGACAGCATTGAGTTGTATCAAATAAGTACATACAATATCTGTCTTAAACTATGACTATTAGGAGCTTTTAGTGATTTAAGAAATAAAAATTTAAACTTGTCTTTTAAAGAAGTATTATTCTGAACCCAACCTCTACCCAGAATCACCTACACCAAGCTGCTTGCTTTTGGTGCTTACAGAGAGATTCTGAAGCTACAAATCACACTGCTTGTGGCTCTTGAATGGATTCTCTACATCCCTTTCATTCCAGCTCTCAGTAGTAAGGATATCATCTTAGATCCAGGCATTTCCAAAATCAGTGGGGGTTTTGGGCTGGCTTTGTGCACAGGATCCAATCCTCCTGGCTGCCATAACATGAATAATCCCAATTACCTCCCTAGTTGTGATTAGGCAAACGCTTGTAGGAGCATTCACTCATTCTTGGGCACCGTTGTGAGCCCTGATCAGGTCCCAGAGCTGTGCTGGATAAAACTACATCCACACAAGCATCTTCCACTCCCTGGTTTCCCTGAAACCCTGGGCAGATGCTCAGCTGTGCTCCAAATGGAGGGAAGGGAAAGGGGGGGAGGGGGGGAAAAGAGAGAGAGGGAAAAAAATAATCAAGATCTCAGGGTACACTGTGGTATGCTGCAAAATTTAGCCTGTGTGCAGATGAAGAGATTGCTGGTGTGAACGGGAACTGCTGGCAGGAGGAAAGCCTGCAAGAGGAAGCTCTGCTTGTGTGCTTCCACTGATGCTGCCAAAAAAACTAGAAGTTTCACCATGCAACAGAAGTTTTTAACCACCTAAGATGCTTAAACGAAAGAGAAATGCAGGAGGAAAAGCAGTGGCAGCTTGCTGTGTATCACCATTACTGCTAACATTAGACACTTACAAGGGACCGTTCAGCTGCAGACCACAAGGTATATCACAAAATATTTCACAAATCATTAGGTAACTAATGTCAGAGCAGCCAGTGAGAATTAGGCGAGAGACTGAAAGGGTCACTTTGCTCATCCTTTAAGATGGATGCTGGTGGTACAGCTCTGAAGCCACTAAAACAGCAGCAGAACAGCACAGGGAGGGGAAGAAGACTTTACCTGGGCAGACAAGCAGGCTTGCAGAGAGGATTTGGGAAGATGAACTTCAATTTTCTGTGCGGGACTTCTGCCAAAGACTTCAGTACAAGCACTTTGCCTTCAGCAGGACACACGTTGAGATTATGTCAAAGTAATCTCCCCTGGCTTTCACTCAACAGTACAGGCAGCAGAAATCAGCTCCCCAAGGAAGAAACACAAAACACTTTTTCTAAACTTCTTAAGAAATGCGATTTCAGATATACCTGGAATATTTCCCTTGACCATAAACCCGCCCAACCTTTGCTTTTTTAATCTCAAAACACAGCTCACTTTTCAGACAAAGCTGTTTCAAGGTAAGAAAGAGAAACATTTTGTTGAAAAACTAAGTGTTGTGTTTGTTATCAGTGAGATAACAGGAGATCTGGGACCTGTCTCCTCTTCCTGAAATCTTGTTGATGTGCTGATTCAGAGAGAAATTGTCACCTACTGAATTACCAACAGGTGAGGCTCACTGCTCAGCCAGATGTTTTAGAGCTCTGTTAGGAGCATATGTTGCTTTGTGACAGGTGGGGAATCCTGCCCTGGATACTTTCAAACCCCAAAATTCACCAGTATTCCAACAGATGAAGTGAAAAGGGGGAATTGTTTGGGGAGGAAGGAAGGAAAGGAAGGAAAGGAAGGAAAGGAAGGAAAGGAAGGAAAGGAAGGAAAGGAAGGAAAGGAAGGAAAGGAAGGAAAGGAAGGAAAGGTTTTCCCTTAGAATCAGATTGAAGGTTTTTAAAAATAGTAACAATAATAAAAGGGTTTTTTTCAAAATATGCTTTCAAAAACTGAGCTTTCTTGAGAAGTAATACAAATAAATGGCCGTGTTTGAGAAGATGATCTGAACAGAGAAGCTGTTCATAAATATGATCTCAAAAATGAATATAAATTTGTGGATGGTGTCACTGCAGATAAGGAATCAGTAAATTTACTACATCAGCAGGCAGGAGGGAACGCTGTCAGCCTTTTTTCCCCACATTGAGTAGCTTTCAGGAAACTAGATGATTTTAAATGAGATTATGTATTTTGTAAAGGAGGGGAACATTCCAACAGACTGACTCCAGTGTGGTTCCAAAAGCAGTGACTGTAGCAGTACTCAGAGTTTAGCCTAGTTTAACATAGTGTTATAGCAACTGTGCAGAGCTGCTTCTGCAGATTGTGTTAAACTAAGCTTAGCACCACTTCTGTCATCTCTCTGGAGTCACTGGTCTCAGTCAAGCCCCGCTCACGGTGCATCATGTACCCTGCCCCTCACAGACAGCCCATGCCATAGGGATGCTCAGCTACACTTGCTGGAAACACAAACTTGGGGTTTGTTAGCATAAGCCATCATTTATTTCTGCTTGCCCTTTTTTTTTTTTGAGAAAGTGGTCATTCCATTCCTTTTTCTGCTTTCGAGCACCCCTTGCCTTCCCACCCCTCGTGTGGATTTGAAGTTATTGCGCAGTGCATGAAGCACCCCCCGAGCAGTGTCTGGGTGTGTGAGCAGCAGGGGCTGGCTGGGAGCAGTTCAGCTTGGCACAAACACCACGGATAATCACATTTGACTCAGCCTACCCGTCAAGCTGAGATCCCCTGAGATTTTGTCTCTGAAGACATGCCAGACTGAATTCTCTGGTTCGGAAAAAGTCAGAGGTTACAGAGGGGCCAACTGTGATTTAAGCATCTCTCAAAGTCCTCAGTGTGCAGTTTTCACTCACACAGCCCAGTACCAGGAGAATAAGCATAGGAAGGAGCTTAAATGCAAGAAAGTCGGAATTAATGTAAGGACTCTGATATCTGCGTGTCTTCTGAATTTCGTCAGCTGCACAGGGATCCCTCTGGGATAGCACGGGAATGGGATGCCACCACATAGAGTGCAGCCTAAAGCCATTTGGCACTGCAAAGCAATCCCAGAAACACCACTGTGGGGTCACAGCATCTGCAAACAATGAATTCCAAAGTGCTGCAACCACTTTCCCTAAGGTGTAACTTAGTAAATATATTTCTCCTCTTTTGGTATCTCTTACGTCGGAAGACAGCTCTGGACAAACACAGTAAAGATTTAAACCTCAGCAGGGAGAAAACCCATTTCAGTGGAAAGACCATCTTGGTCCTTGAACAAGTGGGCAGAAATGTGTTGTGTATAAATTTAGTCTGGAAGTTACCAGGAAATTTTAGGCATTAGAAGGCATTTAGCCACAGGATCGGCCTCCAACAGCAGCAACTGGAAGCGTCCTGCCAAAGGACACGTCACAGGTGATCCAAAAATCCCTCAATAACCAGAGAAGAAAGCTCAGAAAAGGGTCCTGGGCTCACTTCTGTCCTAAAACCAAGAAAACGCTCCTTGAGAAGGCCAAGGAGAACCTGACCCTCCTGGCAATGTAAGGACACCATTCCTGGAGGTGTTCAAGGAATGACAGGATGTGGCACTTGGTGCTGTGGTCTGGATGACAGGTGGTGAGCAGTCAAAGGTGGGTCTCAGTGATCCCAGAGGTCCTTTCCAACCGAAATGATTCTGCAGCTTCTTCCCTAGGGGAAAATGAGGTAAGGGACACGTCTGTGCCAGGGGATGTGCCACAGAAGAACCTCAGAGGTCCATGCTGTCTCCAAGGACAGAACAGACACCACCCACCCCTACTTTCAAGGATAAGAGTCCTAGAAAAGGGACATGCACCAAAAAGTGAGCCTCAAGCTCCTGCAGGAAGAGTTAGCAGAGCCTGTGTGTGCTTCGAGTCCCCAAGCCCACGGGCTGTGCTCTCACAGCTGCCAGCTACACATCCACAGGGAAAGGTCTAACCAGATGAGCAATAAGGCATGAGAGCAATTTTTCTTCCTTACTCAAATAGTGCAGGCTGTGGCTGACACTGAACAGCCTTGGATCAGCAGTGAGGTGAAAATGCACAACTTAGAGAAAAACACAGCCGCCTATTTCCTTTAAAACTGGAGGCTTAAACCTCCAAGTACAAAAGGTATTTTGCCCCTTTTTCTCATTAAGCTGTATAGTTCTCTTCTTTCTGCTAATCAAAATGCTGTGCTGATTTAACAGTGCCACTGTGTTCTGTGAAAAGCTTAAGATAGCTCTTTTATCACCAGTTAGAACACCAGTGACTTGAAATTAGTTGTATACATGTAGGGGAAAACAGACTGTCTGTCCCTCTGCCAGAACAAACAACTCATCTTCATCTGACTGCATAGAGTAGGGGTAAGCAATCCGTAAGGAGGAAGAAGTTTTAGGATCTTAATAGCTGTGGGATGGCTGACTCAGCTTTTTGACATTCTGGTTAGAAAAAAACCCAAAAAATCACATAATCTAGACAATCCTGTCAGCTGAAAAGCAAACTAGGTCTGCAAGCAGTAAACCTCAGCCCTCTGTAAGAGTTCAGGTCTGTGTCCCCTTTTAGTCAGGCTTGAAAAGGTAGGGTGAGAAAGCAAGGTGAATTACTTGGGTTAGTTTTTATGCCTGGGTTTGTTTTATGAGGCACACAGTTGTGCTAAGGAAAGATGTGTAAATCCTTGGGGTTGGGGATACCAGCTGCCTGCCTCCTGCCCACACCTGCCTCCTTGCTACCTGCCTGTGCATCCTGCCTAGGCTTCCTCTTGGGAAAACAGCAGAGTTAATCTTCTGTCTCTATCCTAATTGCTTCAGTTTTTCTAAACTGTGGGAAAAAAAAACACCCAAAACAGTTCTATTTAAAAGAAAAAAATCTGTTGTCATAGCAGCAGAAGCCCCCAGCCACCTGTGATCACAGAGAATCCCTTGGGACTCACCGACACGGGCAGGGACAGACAGGGAGTGCTCCCACAGCTGGGAAGGGTTCATTTTACACCATTATTTCAGGAGCTGCAGGGTCAGAGCCCACTGACCACCCAGGGGTGGGGGCTGCAGAGCACTGATCCCAACACCCAGTGCCAGGTGGGCACATGCCCCAGGACTAGGAACAAAATGGGAAAATGAATGAAATTGGATCTGGTTTTCCCCCATGTGGAATGCGTCCAGGATGGTTTCTTCTGATGGTTTGTGATTTCCATCCTCAGAAGTGCAGCACTTCTGGGAGCACTTCATAAACTGGGCCTAGGAAAGCAGCTCTGGCAAGTGCTGGGCTCAGTCAAAGCCCAAAGGAAAGCCCACATGGCCTATTATTTATTATGACACCAACATACTATGTTAGTCCATGTCTAAAATTGACCAAACATTATTTCTGTGCCACACACTCTCTTCTTTATCACCTGAAACTGTCCAAACAGCAGCTTGCTCAGACAGGGTCCTATCAGAGGCAAGAGGAAGCCTTCAGTTCTAGTGTTTCCACAGCCCCTGCCAGAAGTAAACCCAAACTTTGACAGCACAAGGTCTGTCCCTAACTCAGGCAGCACAGCAAGTCCACAACAAGCATGGACCATGTCCCTCTGGATGCTTCATTGCTTCTCTGTTACCAGCAGCTCATCCCACCAATCCCATCCCATCCCCAAATGGCTCAGCTGTGAAGCCAACACTGGCACAGGTTCCTCCCACTCCTCCTGGGGTCTTGTCCATCACACCCATCCTTAGTGCTTGTTTCCTACCAGGTCGTGGAGAGCCCCAGGTCTCACTGGGCTTAAGGAGCTGTTTTCCTGATCACCCCCTGCCATTTAAAAGGCTCCTGATTTCCCCGTGCCTCTCTCAGCTCAGGTTTGGGAAGCAGTTTCTGCGTCCTTACCTGGCACTTGCCATTAAACGAGAAACATTTGTTATCAGTGCAGAGCAATCTCGATAGCACGCACAAAGTTGGTACTTGCATGCAGCCATGGGACAGATAATAACAAATACAATAAATGTATCCTAAATACAGGGGCCATTTCCCTCACAGGAAACTCATTTCTCCTTTCTACCAATGGGCTATAACAACCCAGAAACCTCACAAAGACATCAAGTGTACCCCATCACCAACCTGGGAGGGCGTGGCAGGACGGAAGTGTTTTATAGCAGCTTCCCAGTGCATGTAAGGCTCACCAGTGAAATGTTCAAAAGGAACTTTTAGTCAGTTCTCTGCAGGAATTAGCAACATCAAAGTATTACACCCATACAGCAACATTTTGCCCCATTATGGTCTACACATAAGTCAGACCAGACGGTAGCAATTTCATACCTGCTCAGTATCCTGAAGTGCTGTTTATCTCTCCTCATGTAATGGTTTCCAAATGTCTCCATGCCATCAAAGTAATGAGGTTACATTTAATTAGAATATATGAAGGTATTTAAAAATTAAGTGTTGTTATTTTGTACACTTTTCAAATAGCATAATTGCATTAAAATTATTACCTTCTTCTTATTTCAGTTATAAACATCACTTTCTTTTTCTAATCTCAGAAGGAAATAAGAAAGGTCATCCAGAAGCGAGCTATAGCTTATTTTGCATCTTGTATCTCAGGCTCAGTGCTATTGTATTAGAGATCTCAAAATGCCCAGGTGTCTGCATTAGAGCTGATCTGAATAGTAATAATAAAGTTCCTGTTAAACTGCAAAAACAGAGCTATACTTACCCTTTCCAACCAGGAGGTCTGCACAGGACTAACACCACAGTGCAGTGGCTGTGGCCCTCTGTTAGCACCACTTACTGCAGATCCAGGTGAGCTCACTTGAAGTAGATGCACAGGTAATTTTCAGCCATTTATCAGCCTCTTGATCTTAGCAGCAATTAGGGCTGAACAGCACAGGAGAGCGAAAGTTACTCTAATGTGCATAGGCTGTGATTATTCCTGAGGCTCTGCCATCTGCAGAGAAATCCTCCTCTCCCCTTCTGGGCTTCTCTCCTTCCTCTGCAGCTCAAGGGGAGCAGCCAAGGATTAAGGAGCTGACCTTGAGTCCTGCCCTCATGAATCTCCCAGTAATTACCGTGGTAAATGAACACACAAACATTGAGCAACAACGCTAATATCTTGTCTCCTTTGGAAGCGGAACACTTTGGTGCATTCCAGAAAGTTCTGCCTATTTCTATACCCTCACCATCCATTTTCCTGTCACAGACCTGCGTGGCTGCTGCGAAGCATTTGGCTGGGCACAGGCTGTTGGTGTCAGCAGCCGTCACGCACCAAAAGCTGCCTTTGACTCTGCTGTTACAGGTCCTGTGCATGTCTGGAGATGGGCTGAGGGAGACAGCTCAGGATCTCTGGTCTGCTCCTCACCGGCACGTAGAGAAATATATCTTATTATTCTGCACCACCAAGTGGCCAGATGGAGCAGAGATTGCAGAACACCTTTGGTTCCGGGCTTGCCACATCACCCAGATGGGTTTGGTTATGGTGTGGAAGTTCATATTGGCCTGAACTGGCAAATAAGGCAAAAAAACCACAGACTGTAAAGCCTCATTTCTTGAAAGAAGAAAGTTCCCCTTTTTTTCTGGCATCCCCTAAGGTGTTCCTGAAGGTGTGTTGTCAAAACTGATTCAGTTCGTATTCAGGCATATTTTACATATTTCAAATTTAGTGGTGGATGGTTCTGTAAATACGAGGCCAATATTTCTGAACATCAGAATGTAGTGCTTATGTCAAAAGTAGGAAGAAAGCGCCTATCTTTGTTCTTTAGAGATTAATCCCTCTATCTTTAAAAGCTGTAAAAAAAAAAAAGAAAAAAGAAATAAATATGGCATTTCACGCAGAAAGATGCATTACATGGTCTAAATAGGAGCTGTTTTCCCATTCTTTTGTACCTTATGTCCCGTGTGCTCAGTTGAACTCTTATTTAGTCACTCTCAAGGTACAAAGAGTGAGGTCTGCTGCTGATCAACATTATTTCTCCAAAATCCCCACATGACACAGCATCTGATCCCATTGCATAACATTACACATCACATTTAATATATGATATTGATTTGTAACAGGGCAGGGAGTGGTCCCTCATTCTGCTTTGGGAATATCAGTCCATGTATTGGGAAATTTCTTTTTTCAAGATGTTAATGAGTTGGGTCACTGTCTGAGGATTTTAAATAATAATTTCATAAATAGTATTTGCTTAAATAATATTTTACAAAAATCTTATTTCAGAGTATCTCATGGGCTCATCAGTGTCTTACTGGAAATCTTTTTTGCCTGGATTTCCAGGGGCCATATGGAGAGGTGTTCACTGGGAATCAGGACCCCAGCTCAGTGCTTTAAGCCTTCATGTATTTCAGTGGGAGACAGGCTTTTAACCTGCCTAAACATCTCAAGTTGTCCTTTGGAATTTGAGTGTTAAAGTCCCTAAGTATTTTGCAGTGCCCAGCCCTGTAATCATATTCAGATGGTGTAATTTCATCCATGACCCTGCCTCTGGAAATTCACAGTTCCCTATTTCACAGGTCACTTTGGTTCTGCGCATTGAGCCTTAGAGACTTTCAACAAAAAGTCTCTGACTTGGGCACATTTGGGGTTGGACAAAGGCCATACACACAGAGCCCTAATCCTTGTGTTTCTTTTGAAAGTGGAATTTTCTAAGTGGAATTTTCCTTCATAAGCCCTGAGGTCAGAGTAGCAAGCATTGGTCCTGACCTGTGTGTGTTCCCTGTGACCGAGGAAGTGAGAAGTAAAATTAGGATGGAGGCACTCAGAAGGCTCAGCGGGGTTTTGTGTATGTGCCTCACCATTCCTGATGCAATGCATGGCAGTACAGGGGAAATCTGTCAGGGATAACAGCAGATGTTGGAAAACTAAACACGAATGCTGGAAATGTAAGTGTGCTTCTGATTATTTAAATAAGGACAAATTAAGAAGGAAGAATAAAGAGAAAAGGCGTTTGTCTGGAGTGCAGCAATGCCTGGAGACTTCTGCCACGATCAGAGCGACATTGTGCTGTGCAGGCTGTGAAGGATTAGCAAAAGATTGAGCCGGGGGGACTCACACAACAAATCAGCAAATCAGTCAAATATGAGTGTCTGCATTTCACAGCTGATACTGAGAAACAGCGGAAGATGAAGCAACTTGTCCAAGTTTTGATGGCAGATTTGTCCAGGGCTCTGCACCTCTGAAAGCAGTGCCAGGCTGGGAGAAGAAAGCCTTGGCTCGGGGTTAAGGACCTGACAGTTTCAACCTTTGGAACAAGAGCAGTCGAGGGGGGTTTGCAACTATGGGATCCCAGATTGTAAACGACCACTTGCAAACATCCTCTGACTGCAAAAAACCCCAATGTTTCGGTGCTTGAGACTGGCTTATATTTGGATTGGAAGTCCCTTCTTTCTGTCGAGGTGGCTGCAGGAGCAACCACCACTCACGGACGCAGCTGGGGACCAGCCAGTGCCGCTGCCATGGGAGCTGGAAGCTTTGCAGTGGATCAAAGGCATGGAATAACAGGACACATTCATTCAGTCTTCCCCCATATTGTGCTACAGGGTTATTTCTTGTTTGCAGCTCAGGACACACTGAAGGTCTTTCCTCAAAACCATCCCCAGCTCAAGCAGGCAAAGCTGGGTGCTTTGCTCACCTCCTCTGCTTCATCCACAGGGTCCATATGTCATTCCTGAGATTAAACCCTGGCTCCACTTGGAGCCCATGAGCAGTTTGCCAATTATTTTCAAGGCAATGAGGATTTTATCCTTTGTTCATCCTGTGCCGGCTGGGCTAACGATGTTCAATTAGAAACTGCTCTTTGTTCTAGTGCAGTCAAGAGGATTCTTGCCAATGATTTGAATGAGCATTGGATAAAGCTTATGGCTAAATCCAGTCCTTATGCAAAAATCCATGGATCCTACTGAATTGCTTTTCTCCCAGTGAAATTAATGGGAACTGTATGAGAACATCTAAGGGAAGATTTAGTTCCTGTTTGTAACAATATGTTACCCCCTGATACTGGGCCTGTTTTGAAATGTTTATTGTTAAATCCATGTATTTTTGGTTATATCTCATTAGGAACATAATACAGCCTTGGAAAGTACCTTCTGAAAGGGTATTACAACCGGATTGGGATTACTGTTCGTGAGAGACTTTTAACTAGGGGGAAATTTCAAATTCAATTTACAGTAATGTCAAACCACAATTAATATATAGGCAATGATAAGGGGAACATGCAGAAGTACACATTGATAGCACTACATCAACAAATAAACTTTTGGAGCTGGTAATTAGGTACACAAGATTATTATATGTTTAATTGACTAAAGTGACAATTTGGAATTACATCTAGTCACATTTAATTGGATTTGGAATCTCTAGAGGAAAGGAAACAGAGAGCAGCACAGAGAGGCAGCCATAAAAGCAAACTGATTTTCTAAAGTCTGTTAAGTCTCTGCATTAATATCCTTTGCACAATAGTTTTTTAATATCCCTGAGCCTAGAAAGAGCAATGCATTGATTGTCACAGACAGTGGGAGTACTAAAGAGTACTCAATTAGGTGACAAGATAGCTGATTACTTTTAGTTTGGGGTGGGTTTTAAGCTATAGTTTAATCAAAGGTGAACTGTGTCTGAGTTTGCCGCAGACAAGTGATATTCCAAGGCTGCCAAGATACAGTGTATTGTACATGTTGATGCTGTCCTAGAAGAAATGTACTTACGTGTAAGATATTTCATCCCCAAATACTTTAAAGGGAAAAAAAGAAAAACCAGGCTAAAATATCGTATAGCGTCCGTTAAATATTTGCTTAGAGCAAAACACTGAAAAGTTATTAAAATAAAATATTGCTTTTTGGCAGATAGTTTAAAAAATTTACCAGCGCTTGTCTTAAGGCTGGACAAAGACTGAGAGTTATGTGCAATCTTTTGGTAAAAAAAACTCATGTTGCACTCTTCTAATATCACCTGCATTAAATATTGCTATATGCATCCTTCCCTCCCTGTACACTCATTTATTCTGCTTTTGTCAAGAGGAGGGCCGTGATTGCTGACTATACATTCATCACGATGGGAGGCACCGTGTGTGCAACAAGCGACCCCATCCATCTGTATTGGCAGCTAAAAATTGATAGCCAATGAGGAAGGAGGTGCTTATCTCACTATAAAGATCAAAATGAAGGATTGCTGCTTAAAAGACTGCCGACAAAGGTAGCTCTTGGGCATATCAATCAACAGGACACGATACAGTACCACCGTATTTATAATGAAGTAGATTTTCTTGGACTAATTTTAAGGGCAAAATTCAAGGTTGTTAACCCTTGACTCATACTTCAATTTTATGGAGTGCTATAAAATTTAATTCCGGGTACTGTATAGCCCCCTCAGCTATTTTTTGTGAAGTCTTCCTACCTTAGTGACACTTTCCTCTCGCAATTTGCATGGCACTAATCCTCTGACACCTTTCCAAACTCTTCAACTGGAAGGGGAGCAAAAAATGGCTGTAACAAATGGTCTCAGAGGAACCTGCAGTGCTCTGAGAAGCATGAGTAGGCAAGACCCCACTCTACCAAGATTACTGATGTGAGGAGTAGACCATTGACTTTAATGAGGCTCATCTCTTGAGTGATACTTATTTAAGATGGCTGTTGAGCCCCATCAGCACAAATTCAAGTTGAAGGGTACTTCCTTCCACTCTGAGGAGCAAAGTTGGTGGTGAATGGATCCTTTACTGGGAAAGGCTCATATCTGCAGGAGTTTGCCACTGCTAGTGAAGACCCAGCTTCATCCCCAGAGGGAGTGCAGCATTTGGGCCTCAGGTGGTGGAAAACCCTCCTGCCTCCCAGAATGGACCTGGTCCTCAGGTGCTCTTTGTCCATACAAAGTATTTAAGGATTCTGGAAAGAGTGTATGTCCCATGCAACAAAATTTCAGGGTTTGATTCTGATCCCATTTTAGCTAATTCTGTGAGCACACCTGTTACATCTGTACTTCATGTGAAGTGGTGCAAAATATGTCTGACATAAGCCAGAGTTATAAAGATCAGAATGTGGTTTTTATATCTTCCCTCACACGGTATAGTCTTCCTTTTTAAAACTATTATTAGTTGCATTCTTATTGGTAAAAGTGGAATAAATCTGAGTCCCAGGAGCTGCTGAATTCCAGTACTGCTGTGAGTGCAAAGTGCATCTCATTCAGAGAATTGCCCACTGGGCTAGTGTTTGCAGTGCCTGTGAACTTTCCTGTGTGCTTTCCAGCAGAGAATTTCTTCTGTACAGAACAGTTTGATTTTTTTTCCCCACTGGGTCAGACTCGTTTAAAATCTTGAGTTCACAAACACGTTTTATGAAGGGGTCATTTCTTCAAATGGAATGTCTTTTTTTGTCTCTTTACACTGGTATCCATTGACTTCCCTTCTTGATGTCATGGACATGAAACTTCAAAGAATAACCCTTTAAAGAAGGAGCTGTCATAGCTGTCCTCTCCCCCAGGGGTTCAGGCCGTCCTGCTATGCAACAGGGCTGAAAAAGTGGTGTGAAGGACAAGATTCATCCTGGTGCCTCTGTGCAGAGTCTAAACCAGAAGCTGTGGTTGGGCTAAGATGGGAATGAACCAGAAGCACAGCGGGTTCTGAACTGCTTCCAGCCACTACCATCATCTGCTAAACAGCAAGGCCCAAAGGATGTTGACAGTGGTAGAATTCTTGCTCATCAATACTTTACTCCAGAGCTCACAGCTCATTTCTCTTCCTGACAGAAAATCCCCCGTGGGCCTGGCTGGACCCCTGTGGTACCAAGAGGTACCACATTGGTGTTTGTGCCCCACTCCCACTCCTTGTCTTTCTCCCAAGTCGATGTCATCTTGGACTGCAGCAGCTTTGAAACGTCAGCAGAGATCAAACCGTTTGCTTGATCCCCGACTGCACTTGATTTTCAGCAGGACACAGAGACTGCTGAGAGGTTTTGTGCCTTTTGTGCGTGTGCCTGAGCGTGGGCTACGTGAGGGGTTCAGCGGCACCGAGGTGCTGACACACACACACGCCGGAGAGGCAGCTGGGTGCCCGGTGCTGCTCCCACTCAAGAGCCTGCACGTAAGAAACTGTTGCTGAAGATACATCCCCAGCACCAGCAGCAACCTTTCTCTCCCCGAGCTGATGAGTTCTGTGCACTGAGCACCAGGACTGGCTTCAGTGTCATCACAGCACACAGCAACGATTATCACGGTGATGCAGCATGTGACACTGCACTGGGACTTTCCACCGCAGAGAGACTGAGCAGAGGGAGCATCATCTTTTTTTATTAATATTCTCTCTATTTCGTGGTGTAAAAGCTGAAAATAACTTGTCACAACTATAGATGCTCGTGTGCCTTTGTAACCAAAGCAACAGCTATTGATGCACGCGCTTCGTGCTAACTACTCCTCTGCCCCAGCACTGGCTCACAACCACGAGCAACATTTTCCAAGAAAAAGGGAATAGATGGGGAACAGGATGGTTTGATTTTCCCTTCCATGAAGAAAGATTTTTAAGATCAGATATGTGACTCTTTGCTTTGGTCAGTGGGTCGTGTATGTAACCTTCTGGCACGGCATTGATTACTTTTGTTTCTTCATGCCATGATCCTTTTAACTGCTGGGAAAGGCTTTCCTGTCTTCTACTTCTGTCATGGCTTCAAAATATCATACAGACCATTCAAATCCTTCAGTCGACGGCAAAAAATTCAGGCCCTTAATTCACATCTGCAAAGCTCCTTATTATTTATCCTACTTCTAAATCACTGTGTTTTCTCTCCTGATCTATTCCTCGTGCTCAGAGCAGCCTTTATCTTGTATCTCCTTTGGTTTTCTTCTCCTGATATGGGGTTTATACTTTCCTTTGAACTTCTCCTATCCCTGACATCAACTGCCAGGAGTCCTGTTTCTTTAAAACCCTTCTTAAAACATCCTCAAATTGTTCCCCTCTTCATTATCAACTTTTACATATTTCTTCTTCTGTGGCAGCAACCTGTTCCATGTGACTGTGTATCTCCTCTTAGGCACACTGCGAGGTTTGTACTGCTAAATTTTTAAGGCTACATGGGCCTACACTAATGAATTCTCTGACTTTCTGCATAAAAACACCACAGAATTGCACCCCTGCCTTCCTGCATTTGTGCCACAAGAGAAAAGCAGAGACTGGTTTTGAGAAAGTTACCCAATGCCCATTTAAATAGTTTAGGAACAGAATAGGAACTTGTTGCAGGCTTTTTCCCCTGTTTTGCCCCAGTTTATGAATTGGGACCTTACTCATTCAATCCTAACTTCCATCATTCTACATCACACATTAGTTTCTGAAAGCTTAAAGATCCTTTAGCACATCTTACCTTCTCCCTGCATATGTACCTATGGATCATGATCAAGGCAACTTTAAATATTCTTTTTGATTAGCTTTTTGATTAGCTTTCTTTGATTGTCCCCTTTAAAGTAAATCATCTATTTCTGGATCTCCTGTTCAGTGATGTGTAATACCTAATGCCCTGCGTTGGGTTTGAATATTAATACCCAGCTTCCATTCTACTCTGAGGCAAAAGTATAATGCTGATCCATGGTGGAAAAGTAATTTGCAATGGATAATATTATTCACTAAGTTGGGCCTTTTTCTCTGTTCAAATATTTTACTCTGTGGATTGAAAATACACGTTCCAAGTTAACATGTCATCAAATGAATGGGCTTCTTTTCATAGCCCAGTAGAGATATGCACTGGAGGATTTGTGTACTGGCTGTTAGATTAAAAATAGATTAATTAAATAGAGTTCATCACAATAAATAATAATGGAAAAAATTAAATGTATTATAGTAAATATCTTCGGAGTGGTAGCAGCAAGACAAAGTTTAAACTTACTTACTACTACAGTCATGTAAGCTCCCCAGCATTTCTTGTTTGCAGTGCAATTTCTCAGCTGGTAATAACAAAACAAAGAGTAGGCTTGTGATATTTCATCCCACAGAAAGAACCCCTCTCCAAACCGTCCAGTTTTACTCACACCTTGCCAAACAATTTCCACTGGCTAAAAACTGTGCAATATAAGCTGGATGTTTCATTCTGTGAATGAAAATATGCCCCACCCATACACACTGACAGTGTCAAAAATGCCCAGTGTTGTCAAACAGGAACTTTGCAAATACCTCAAAGGTCACAGCCTGACTGCACCAATATCTGGTACTCCCATCTTAGTATAAATTATTACCTCATTTATTATTAGCTCAGTCTTAACTCATTAACATGTTGCAAGTTTTAATTGCTTTTATTATTCCATTGTGAAAAGCATGTGGCCTCTTTTAGGGTAAGAGCTGAGCTCTAGCATCCACTGTGCACTTAGATCCAAAGTCAATCCCACCTAGCCAAAGTCTTGCACTAAATGCCATTGCACCAGCCATGCATATGTTGCAGAAACTAACAGAACCCCAGGAAAGCATTTCAAAGCTTGTATATTTGAATCTGCACACTTCCACAGCCATCTGTACTAAAAACCTTAATTCCAGAATGTAGCCAACATGTATTTGCTACAGCTCAAGTGGGGGCCTTGAATTTGCACTGGAGTGAAGGCTTTTAGCTTTAATTCCTGTTCAGCCCCAGTGTTCTGGGCAAGACTGCAGCCACCACAGAGCTGCTCTTAGCACGCTGAAAATGCAGCTTGTGCTTCTGAGAATATTTCTGTCAGCTAAACTCAGCGCCACAGAGGAGGCTTCCAGCAGCACGTGGAGGTCTGGGTATCCAGACCTTTGTTTTGCGCTCTGGTCGCAGCTGTGAACACCAGGTGCTTCCGCCCCGAAAGCCTGGGCTGCTGCAAGCACAGGGCAGCACTCACCTCCCCCAAAAAAGCAACCAACAACCCAGCCCTGCCAGGCGGCCGGGCACCTCCAGCAGCACGGCGACGAGCGCTGTCAGCTCCCGCAGAGCTCAGCGTCCTCTCACACCTCGCGGCGTGAAAATCCAAGGCAAGAAAGTTAAGAGGGAAAAGCTCTGGGTAGCCAAACCCTCCTGTGCAGTCCCAGCTGGTGCCCAGGCCTGTCAGCAGTGCTGTGTGCTCACGCTTGACCCGTGCCCTGCTACGGAGCGCGAGGTTTCCAAGCTGGCAAACAGCAGGGATGTCTTGCAGTCCTCCTGATGGAGTGACTGACAGGAGCTGACAGGCAGCCTCTCTGGGCAGCCTGGCCATCCTATCACTGAGAAAACGTATTTCTCATTAATTCTTGAAGGTATTTTAGCAGCTCATGCTGTGCCACACTTCACTCCAGGAAAGTCCCTTCTTTACTGAAATCTGGGGGAAAATCCATGTGAGGTCAATGGCTCTTGGGTGCACTGGCAGAAGCAGGTGTCTGGTGTGCCTGAGCCTCTGCTGTCCCAGAGGTCTGTGGATCTTGTTGCTGCTTTAAGAATTCATTTTAAATTTTCTCATGCCAGGAAAGAGATAAAATTTCTCTTATAGCTCTTCATAAACACCAACAGATAATCCTCCCTCTTCCATATCTATGGCAAATTTGAAGGTCAACACTTGCCTTAAAGCGCTGAGCTTTTAATTTCCTGGTGGAAAATTTGGACATAATTATATTCCTTATCTTGGTCATTAGAACAAAAAGATTTTGGCCCCTAAGCAGGAAGATCTGTTTGTTCTGAAGACATCTCACTAGTGTCCAGATGATCTCAGTGCAGCTTCTGACCAGTATGTGGGCTCCTACATCCTCACTGCATCATGAGTGAAGCAACTTGTCAAAATTAAAATTAATAACATTTTGTCAGGGCAGAATGGGCCTCTTCCTATGTATGCCATTTCAGGGATTCAGGCCAGTCTGCCTTTGGGATACACTCTTTGTAAGACATAACTCTCAGCTGCAGAAAATCAGCATCATTCTCCTCTCAGGTACAGCAGTAAAAATGTGGAGTAATTGAAAACTGGATAGAGAAGGCAAATAAAATAAAATAACAGAGAGTTTCTATCATACTGATACTGATTTGGGAGCTTTTTGCTGCTGTTGTTATTGCTGATATTTCCATTTCAGAAACAATTCTACATGTACAAAACCAAGGAATTTAACAGTTTTCTTGCATTCTTTCTTCTTTGATAATGTCTACTTCCACATCTTTTCTACCTGCTTCTATTTTTCTGGTACCAAATCATTCACGGTAGAATAAATACTGCTTGAATCATAACACTAAGAGAAGGTATTAGTTTAAATGTCACAGTCATTAAAGCAGATGGATTAATTGTCTCTTATTCGAGGAAAGATGGATTTATTTAATACTAGTTGAATGTAATATGTAATACATACCTTGCTGTAGTTGCTGGCTGTTGAAATTCCAATATTAAACAAATTATCAACCCAATTAGGGTTGTAACTGTTAACAGGGGCCCATAAATCATGCCTCAAGGATGCCCAACAGGAACAACCTGGTCAGCAAAGCTCTAGACCATTTTAAAAACCCACAGGGCAGCTCAAAAGTAATGCACATATTTCAAAAGCAGAATTTTCTGTTCATTCTGGATTTTACAGGTTGTAAAGCAGACCTTTAAGATTCACAAAGGAAACCTGAAAAACCAGTGCAGAAACCCACCCATTTTGTGCTGTTCTCAGGTCCTCATTGTTCCCTTGAATCGCAAAGGTCCTTAAGAAGTTTCACATCGTTATCCTCATCCCTTTGTTTGAATACCTTCTCCTTTCTTTGGGGACACGAAGCTGCAGGCAGGAATGTGTGCTGTTCCCGGGACCATTGCTGGTGATGGGGCCCTGCCTGCACACCTGCTCTTGAACAACTACAGAGCACACCATGCAAAAACAGAGTCACTTTTCAGAAACAGCTCTATATACAGTCAGCTCGGCTTCTACTAAATTAGCAGCCATTCAGGCACATAAAGTAGTTTGCTATTGCAATGACTCAGGCATGATTTTCCACTGACCCTCTGAGCAGTCCTGTCCATTTGACAGGCTAACCACATCAGTCACCATCTCAGGCTGTCTGATTCATCTCTCCACATTTAAGTTCCCAAAAGGCACTGAGCTCCGTGCTGGGAAGGACTGACATCTCCTTCAGTTAGTTTCTGCATTTTAGTTTCCTTTTCTTCTCTTCTCTCTTTTTTTTCTCCTCTTCAGGCTAAAAGCCCTGAAAACCTCTTGCAGCAAATATCCCATCTTTGTCCCAGGAGTATTTCCTTGCCAGGCTCACTCCCTGTCTCTCAAGCACTTGCCTGAACCTCCTGATGTATGCAGCATCCAGGTGTTGGCCAGTGGGTTCTGACTGCGTCCCCCTAAATCACTCAGAGATGCTCAGCCTTTGGCTCTGCCTGAGTTCAGATGTCTGAGCCCAGGCTGCCAAAGCTGTTCAGCTGAGCACAGTTTATAATTTTTTTTCACAAAAACAACATGCTGTTTAAGCTGTGACCCATTCCTGACCTAGCAGGAGCCCTTCAGAGCTGTTCCAACACCTGCTGAGGACTTGGGATGGCAAAAGGCTTCTCCCAGCACTGGAAGGGAGCCCAGAGAAGCCACAGGGAATTGCCTCACTGGAATTAGGGTATTCCTCTCTACAAAAATATCTTTTAAAAGGGGGCAGTGTTAACAAAACTGGTTAAAAATTCTGGTTTTGGACATTGGCTTCATGTAGAGGATAACTGGCCTGTTCACAGACACCACAGGCAAGGAGTTTCCAGAGCAGCCTCCAGCCTTTCCATACGGTGTGCATTCCAGGATTTTTCTTTAATGACGCGTGATCTCTTTGAAAGGAATATAAAACATGGATTTCCTTTCTTCCCAAACATAAAGAGATACTTTATTAGAGTATCAAGCAGGCCTTGAAGCCTAAGGTAACCCCTCTGCAGCACCTCTGCCTTTGGGAAGACATGGATCTGTCGCTGCGGCGCTCCGCAAATCCGCTTTCAAAACACGCTGCATCCAAACTAACTCGCAGAGATTTAAATACCTTAATAACTTAAGACCCCAAATAAGCTGATATTTGATGTGACCTACATTAATGGGGAGGCATTACATGGCAGATAAGCAGAAAGTTCTCATCTATTGTATAATACATGATTTATTCACACCATAAACATACTGAGAAAGGGATGTGCTCCGGCATTCTGTCTTCTTATTTTTTCCCCACAGAAAAAATACAAAATAAAAATTATGTAAGAGGATCATGCTGGTGAGAAGATATTCGTATCACAACAGCCACAGACTTAGTGGCAGGGCTGCCAGAGACTTTTTTATGGTTGGAAAGATATAGAGAAAAGCACATGGGTTGCACTGCAGTGCATCCATAATTCCAACTACCAGCCTAGGAGTGGAAGCAGTTCATAGAAGAGGCTAATGGTTTTACCCTGTCTGATACCATTGCATTAATAAAAATCATCAATAAAAGCATCAGTTCCTGCTGTACTGTAAATGAGACAGGGGCTGAGTGTGCACTGCAGCTGCAAGATAAGGCACTAGAAAGATATCTAAATTTTTGGCTAATTCTAGATGTCAAGATAATTGGATTTTCCAAATTAAGCCTTTCTGTAGTTAAAGAGGATTAAGGTTGGGAACTGTGGCAGGGAAAGCTACTGTCACTGTTATGAAGACTTTTTCACTACAGTGCCATTTTTCTTCTTCTCTGTCTGCCCTAATGCAAAATGGCAAGAGCTTCATAAAAATATTGAAGCAGTTCCATCATTTGCCATCAGAAGCTGGCACAGGAAGAGTTCCTTTCTTGTGCATCTACCTATTCATTTTAGGAGTTCTTAGCAGAATTTTAGTGAGCGTTGAATCACAGAATTACAGACTGGTTTGGGTTGGAAAGAACCTTAAATCTCATCTTGTTTCACCCCCTGCCATGGGCAGGGACACCTTCCACTACCCCAGGTTGCTCCAAACCCCATCCAATCTGGCCTTAAACATTTCCAGGGATGGGGCAGCCACAGCTTCTCTGGGCAGGCTGTGCCAGGGCCTCCCCTCTTCCCTCACAGGGAAGAAAACCTTGGATATTGCATAACCGAGAGTCTCAGATGAGAGTATGAGGTGGTGCTGGGTCAAATATAGATTTAAAACCTCAATCAAGACAAAGTTTGTTATTTAACAATGTCTTTTAGCTTTTTATTTTTCATGATAGCAATGTACATCCCCCAAACCTCTAACTGAGGCATCCCTCAAGCTTGTGCTTCGTGAAGGAATTAATTGGTATTTTAATAGAAGTGCTGACAATATAAATACCTCTTGAGATACTTTGTCTCCATATGGTTCCTTTGCAGACTTTCTCTGATTCCCCACACTTCCAAAACAGGGATATAAACCTCCTGACATAGCAGAGCATGAGTCAGTCCCATAACTGCAAAAAGAAATCTTCCCTATCACCAGGTTACTCTGCAGACTCTTTTTTAGCAAGTTTTTGCATCTTTGCAGGAGCAATAGATTCTGCCCACTGCTGAAGCAGACCACATTCAGTGGCCTCGTGTCAGTCCCAGCCCTTACACTCATTATTGCACCTTGCTAGAGGAGCTCTTTCTTATATTTTAAGATCACCTCAAGGACTTCATGTTTTCTAACTCTTCTGGAATTAAGGGCTGGAGTGTCGCTCCACATGATGAGACTTGCTGCAGAGCTCAGTTGCAAGATATGCAAAAAAAAAAAAAAAATCAACTTTCTTTATCGTTCTGTCAGTTTAACAGCTGCCCCCACACTCACGAGAGCCTCACACTTCTTCCACTCTGAGGCCAGAACAGCAACATCCTCCTTCTTGCACATGAAGGAGGATGTTGACAGAACATTGTAGAAAGGCCTGTTTGAGGCAAGGACAACAAAACACATGCAAAAGAGGAAAAACNTGGAGTGTCGCTCCACATGATGAGACTTGCTGCAGAGCTCAGTTGAAAGATATGCAAAAAAAAAAAAAAATCAACTTTCTTTATCGTTCTGTCAGTTTAACAGCTGCCCCCACACTCACGAGAGCCTTACACTTCTTCCACTCTGAGGCCAGAACAGCAACAGCCTCCTTCTTGCACATGACAGAACATTGTAGAAAGGCCTGTTTGAGGCAAGGACAACAAAACACATGCAAAAGAGGAAAAACCCTCTTTGCCCTCTCTGCAAGGAATTTCCTGGAAGTCCATTAAGCCTTTCCAACCTCTCCTCAGTGTGTCTATATCTTGAGTGACACGGTGCACAGCACAACAAATGTTCTGGAGGCATCTCTGCTTCCTGGACGTGCTGCCAGAAATTCATCCACAGTGACAGACTTCAGTACATAAAGGCGTGAGCAGAAAAATCCTCTGGGATTTCATCATAAAAAGTTTTCTCCTCCAAAGTTTTTATGGGCTGAAGTTTTATATCTTTAAAGACTTTACCCCGTAAAAATCCTAGAAGATAATAAAACAAATAGTGTCTATGTCCAGGGTCAGTAGCCTGGGGAAAAATGCTCTTGGGTAATAAAAAGAATACCTTCAGTAACAGTACTGACCAGAAACTACGAATCTGTTCTTTCCCCCATTGGCTGACATTTCACCATTATTGCCCTCAGAGCTACTTACTATTTGCTGTGCAGAGTGGCCACAGGTACAAAGCAATGCAGAGACCCCAAAGTGTGACTTTGAAGTGTTCTTGAGGATGATACACCCAAAAGTGAACTTTGCAGGCGTGCCTGGTCCAGCCACTCGCTTTTTCATCTCGCTGCCCCACTCCACCTATTTTAAACCTGGAGTGTGTGGATACACCCAAACCCACGCTCACATGCTCATATCAAGCCAGATTAGGAAAGGCTGCCAACCTATAGAAAATAAGCAGAATACCCAACATCTCACACAAAATTAGGCTGGCCTAATTCCGTGCCTATATTTACACATGAAATTCAGAAAAACTTGGAAAAGTTTTTTTAAAAATGCATCTTAGAAAGTTCGATTGGTAGCATTGTTTGCAACCAATCCTCTAAAGGCCCTGAACAACAAGATTAATTAAAGTCCACAGAAATAAGAAAACCTAAAATCACTTTCCTATAAATCAGTGCAGACTGGTTTTACCACAGGCAGGAACAGACACAGATCCCCTCATGTGTCCCCCAAGCTCTTGGCAGGAGGACACACTTGTTATTTTCTGGTCTGGTACCTCCAGATGTGTGGCATCAACCGTGGATAACATGGTTCTGCCCATGGAAAGCTGGAACATCTCCTCACCTGGGTGGAATGTTATTATTGCCCCGGGTGGTCATGATACTATTACACACATTCGAGGCTTGTTAATTCTCCAGGGCTAAACTGGCCACTCCAGACTGCTTCCATTCCAATAAATGCAGGATAATGTGCTGGCTAAATATAGAAATCTAAAATGTAAACAAATCCCCAGTGATACCCTCGAGATCCAGGCAGAGTAATCAGTGTAAGAGCACTCAGGGTGCACGTGTGGCAGCCTATCCTAAAATCTACTCAAAACAACTGTAACAGTACCTCTGCACGCCCCATATCAATAAAGAGGACAGAAATAAACTGGCATCAAACCTTATCAGAAGTCCTGTTGTCTAAAGCCATTAGAGAGAAGGACACGGATACTTAACTAATTGGCACTCTCAGGCTCCCATCCTGGGTTGGTGGGAGCAGTCATCAGCTGAAGGAATGACTCACGGAGGCACACTGTGTCTTGGATAATTTTACACCGGTGGGGGATAGGCTGGAGAGCAAAAATGAGGGCTTGTCAATAAAACACAAAGCTGGTCCCACAGTGATACCTTCTGTGAATCACCTCAGTGCATCAGGGGACCTGGGAGATTCAAACCTCCTGCTGAAATGCAGATTTTCCTTTCCTCTCAAGTGTTTCTGACCATCCCCATTAACTTTGTGTTAGTCCTGGCACTATGAATCTTGTTTATGCTTTTGCCAAGGCACACTAGTGAAGCCCTGCACTTCTCCCAGCTTCCAGAAAGAAATGCCCACCTCAAGAAGACAAAGTTGTCATTGGCAGGAGATGCAGCCAAGGAAGAGCTGAGCATGGTCTGACCCAAAACCCAGCCCAGGAGGATCTGTAGCTCAGCCTCCCTTGCCCCGATGGATAAAAATGACAAGCAAGGCTGTTCCCAGGCCAGCAGCCCCTCCTGGCAGCTCCAGTACCAGCTCACTGGGTCCACCGAGTGTGAAATCCACCTCTCTGCATCACACCAGCCCAATGCATCATTTGAGTCATTTCTGAGGGATGAAAGGGTTCATAAGTTTTGTGTTGCCCTCTGCACAGGAGTGAATTCTACTCTTAATGCAAATGGTGCTTAAATGCAATATTTTAAGACTAATATTCCGTACAGGCACAGTATCTGATTCGTGCCAACCCAAGGGGTAATATGAATGCTTAGTGTTTTTTAACCAGCTCCCAAGGACTGAATAAAACCCTCAGATGAAAGCTGTGACCTTCAAAGAGCATGGAATCACTCTTTCTTTTCATCTAAGAGATAATTTAGCTAATACTTTTCTCCTCATTGAAGACATAGGCTCGCTGCACTGAAAACTGTTTACAAATGTTCTTTCCTCATTAAATTGATTTTCTGAGTATAGATAGGCAGTGTTTCCTGGAACTAATTTAAATTCCCCTCTAATTAATATTCAGGACCAAAATATGTTATCTTTGCATGACTGTGCAATTATTAAAGGGAAAATATCATCAGAGAAAGTCAGAAGGGGGGGTTGGTTTTTTTAAACTAGCCATTACCCAACAAGAAATGTATCATTTCCCTGCCTTTTTTAGGCTGTACCTCAAGAAGCCCGCAAGAGAGAAGTATCTTTTTCTGTTATGTACACAGCATTTGTGAAAGGAGACAAGGCTGACAAAATAAAGGAGGCAAATAAAAACTTTGCTAAAAAGCACCCTGATTACATGCAGCACATATTCACGGGTAACAGCAGATGTCACATGTTCTTAAGCACCGTGTACTCTTTGTGTGTGTCTCTTAAAAAGAGGCTGAGGGAGTCTGAAGCTTGAGTTCCAGACAATTCTACATTTCTTGGGGGAAAAAGTCATCTGAGATTTGCTCTGAGATTGCCCACGATTCAGGTAATCAAATGAATTCTCAGGCAAAGTACAGACTTCACACTGCAAATCCCCATAAATACAGTTTTTACCCACGAAATGCCGTATTTGTGTTGCTGGATTTCACTATTGCAACCAATCTTCTGTTCATGGCAGGTTTGCAGTGTGCTGTGGTGACAATGACCCAGGCTCATTCCCAGCTCCATGGATTTCCATGACCACTGATGGTCATCCCTGCAGCAGGGCCTTCGCCTTTTCCTTCTGTGAGCACTGCTGGACTGACCAGCACCTCTGAGAGCACCTCAGCTGCAGGGATGGGAGCAGAGAGCCAGGTTTCCTTCAGCCTGCTGAAGACAAGTGGGACCCAGAGTGAGCAAGGGCTTTTTCAGAACCTGTTGTCACCTCCTGGCACAGTGACCTCCAATAGCCTCTCCTGGGGTAAAGAGATGCTTAAACTCTGGTGACTGTGACCTTGTTTCAAGAGGACTGGGCATGACATTTTGGCAGGAGGATAAAAGACATTTCTTCCTGTCATTAACCTGGTGACCTGGAACATAGTTGTCCCTGATAAGGCTTGGCACTGGTTTGGCGGTTGAGAAACATGAAGGGAAAAGTACATTTCCCACATCAAATTCTGGAAAGCCTCTACCTTTGTCACACAAAGCTCACCTCTCACTGCCACCTCCAAAACAATCATCCAAAAGGCTGAGGGGCTGCCCGCTGCCTGCAAGGGTTATCCCCAGGTCAGGTGGCCCTAACCCCACTGAGGTTCCAAAAGGAGACAGGCTGCACCTTTGCAATCTACTTGTAAAACACAAAGAGGAATTAGGGAACTGAGTGCTTACCATAAAACTGTGCAAACAGGTAACATGAGCAAACTTGTTTTGTTCCTTCTTGTTTTGCTTTAGAAAACCAGTACAAATCTAGGTCATGTTTTGCAAGTTGCAGACCAGCCATGTATTGGATTCCTGGCAGGAGCTTTGGGCTTGTTCAAACAGAGGAAATGCAGACTTATTTATCATGGAAGTTGTGAAATCCCTGTCTTCCATTTACTTGCTGATGGGACTGTGGAGAATTTCCTGGGACAAAAGTACTGGCATTAAAAGGAGCATAAAATAAAACTCCCTCAATTTACAGCAAGGGTGGGACTTTCAGGAGCACATAAGCAGCAAAAGTGTGCAAGTGTTGCACTGAAACTCAGTTTGTGTCAATAAATCACTGAATGATTCTGAAAGTGTCACCAGTCACTTTCTTACTCCCCCTCTTCCAATAAGGAAAAGGAAGAAGGTAAAAAAGAAAGGGGATAAAAGATTCCAGTTCTATGGAACCTTAGTAAATTCTAAAACAGGCAGAATAGAGCAAGTTCTGCTTTCAAATATGTTTGAAATACAAATATCTATGAGTTAAAAGAATTGCTTCAATGTTATTGCTTTTGAGTGCAGGTTCTAGGATCACTGAATTTTCTGGGATTTTAATGGTATCAAAGCAAAGAAAAAAACATAGGTGTATTAGGACTGTCCTGGGAACCCTCTCAGGCAGAGTAGATACAGCTCCTTTTCCTACACTTGATGCTGAGATAACTCAAAACAGTATCAGGTGAAGTCAGCCGAATCTGTAGTGTTTACTCAACTTATCTATTCAAATCTGACCTAAAATCATACTGCCCACCAAAAAAAAAAGGCTTCACAAGCATCAAGTTTAGTTCTTTGTCAGTGTGATACCACTGAGCACTCAAACTGCAGGTCTGAATCTCACATAGGTGAAATTACAAACAGGAGTTAAATCCTATTCTATCAGTGGGTGTGAAATACCAGGCATCTCACGAACATGTTATTTTAAATACCTTTCCTATTCTGCAACAAATATGTGTCCAATTTTAGTCCAAGTTCTGCTGGAGTGTAAGGTCTGAATTGGTTTCAAAGTTTTCCTATTGCCGAGGAAAAAGAGCAGACACACATCGAAGTCCAAGTGTACAATGCAGTTTGTCACGAAATTGGGAATCCATCAGCAGCAGAATATGCTGCAAGGGAAATATCAGGTCCACTTGCTTTGATTTATGTCGTGGGAAGTCTGGAGAGCGCTGAGTGGGGTTCTCCATTTGTCACTGTGACCACACAGCCTGGCATCTTAAAAGCAGAGCTCCCTGCAAACAGAGCACTCCTTTGTGAGAAGTGACAGTGACATTCAATCTAGGTTTATTTTCTGCAGGGGGAGGGAAGGGAGGATAGAGCTGGTCCAGCTCCCCTCACCAAGGTGGTTTGTACAAGTGCTCTGAGCATCTGTCCTTGCCGGGGTCAGGGCAGACCCATCCAGTGACACACAGGGGGTTTGACAGCAGCAGTCACATGCTCTGGACATGCCACAGCACAGCTGACACGTGCCAGCTGGGGAGATCAGACAGGACATGCAGGAAACCTGGGACTGTGGTGGTGGTGATGGCAAAAGCACAAATCTGTAGGAAATTAAACCTCAAAAATTCAGGGAACAACAGAACAGCTCCTTTTGCAGTTAAAAGATCCGGATGTAATGTTCTGAAGGGTTGAGTTCTTAATGCTTTGGATGATCAGCATTGAAAAGTGCATAGATGGGAAGAACATGTTTTATCTTATGCATCAGCAAAACTTAAGCTGTTGATGCAAAAGGTTGCAAAGTCTGGAATTTCAAAACTCTGTTAGAGCTGGGTGGGTTGGTTTGGTCACCTTTGTCCTGGCAAGATTTCTGGAATCCATTTCAGTCCCTTTTAGACTTCCTTTTTTTTATTTTTTTCCCCAAAACCAAGAAGTAGCTTCTCTTACAACTGACACGTGACAGTGGAAATTATCTTCATTTTGCTATTCCAGATCCTCATGGAATTTACATGTGGCCAAACACAGCTGAATGCCTGCCTGCCCAGCAGTGCTTACTGACTGTGGGTTTCAGAGACAAATACAAATTTGGAAAGGTCTTTAACTAGAAAACTGCCAATCTTTTCAGGTGCACCAACTTGCTTAATGGCTGGGATAGCTCGAGGGTGATCTCCACAATCCTTGCTGGATGAGGAGGGTTGGGGAGTTTCAGGGCCCTTTTCTCTTTGCCCAGAGAACTCTCCCCATCCTCCCCACTCCTCTGGTTTATCCTCACCCTGATAGATCCTCTATAGAAAATGAATACGAATAAACACAGTCTATGGTTTTCTTATTTCATTTCCTAGACCAGAAGGCACCTTTCAGTCCTACCATGGAAGAAGAAACAAAAAGGTTTGGGGGAAGAACTGGGGGAAAAGATTGTGATGGATTTTATGAGAAGCACCAGAATAAATAGGAGTATAAAAACCTCTTTTTGGTGTGTGATGCGTGGTGCCAGAACCCTCCCTGTGTGTGAATGGTGTTGTGCTTTTCAGTGGGTACTTCCTCCTGCACCTGCTCCTCCCATGTCCAGAAACACCTCATGAACTGCATTAGGAGCTGAGGTCAAATGGGGTTTAGATACTTTTAAAAAGTAGTCCTAATTATTTAACAGTACCCAGTTTATTTAAAATCATGTAACATGCAATTTCCTCAAATCTTTATGGCCTAATATATCCTATCCCTTCTCCACATAACCACCAAAACTGCTCACTGTATTTAATACCCAGAGTATAGTACATATCCCACCAGGATCTCCATCAAGAGTTAATAATTTGAAGCATTTCTGATGATTCAGATCATGATCCCTATGTAGGGAAATATGTGGAATAACCTTCAAATCTGCTACAACCATATTAAAGGTATATTAGTTAATTCTACTCGATACTTTCTGCAATAATGTACACAGCTTTTTAGCAGCATGGCTGTTGATTAGCACAAAAGGTCAAAAATCAAATTTGCATGTAGACTAGACTGTTTTAATGCAATTCTTAAATTATTCTCCTGAAAATATGGGGAAGAAGCCTCTCCTCCTCCCCAGATTGTGAATGCTAATGTTAATGCTTTTTCCCTAGCAATAACCGGGTTGGAGTTTTCTGTGTGTTGAGGGAATCGGAGCCATTTTCTCGTCAGGAGTGTCTTAGCAAATCACAGGATTTATATTCTTAGATAGGAGGTTGACAAAAACTGCTACTTAGCAACCCCTAGCAAGGAAGAAACATTAGCTAGATATTTGAGGAAGCTCTATCTCCTTTTAGTTTCAGAGAGCAGCTGCTGAAACAACAGTAAGTGCCTGAACTCTCGGGGTTGGTGGGAGGTAAAGGTGCTCAGTGCTCTCCCAAAATGGGCACTCACAAAGTGTCTGCATCACTGGGAGGCAGGAGAAAGGTCAGACACCCCCAAGGAAGCACAGCTGCTTCTCCCCACTTCTCCCCTGAAGCCTTGTGCTGTTGGCTTTGGATGACCAAAAGCCCGGGTTACCGACGTGTGGGCTGATAGAAGTGGCATCTTTGGGAAAGTGAAATATCTCTTACTGCTGTGGGCACTGCACTTCAGGGCACTTCAGGAAGCTACAAGTGCAAACAGACAGTGGGGTGGGTACTGGATACCCAATAAACCCCTGGCCTTTCTAAAAGCCCCAGTAAAACTGCAATTTGAAAAGAATAACTGAGTCCACAATTCTGTCTTTGGGTATGACACAGAGCTTTTGGAGGCAAGATTACTCTACCCCAGTTGTACGGTTTCTAAAGAGTATCAGGAAGAGAAAAACCTTCGAAATCTGGTGTCTTTTGTATTTTCCAAAATTACCCTATTCTGTAAATGAATTAGGAGGAACAGGACCACGTGGTTCAAGCAGAGCTGAAGAGCAAAAGACAATGGCAATTACACAGACACAGAGCCAGAGCTGCTCTGCTGCTGAGGATAACATCTCTTTATGGGGCTGACAGACTTCGCCAATTTTGCTTCTTTAAAAGTATTCCAAAATTTTCTTTAAGCTAGAAAGATGACTCCATCTTACTTCTGTCACAAGCAAACTAAATTAAAAACTTCTGCAAGACAAACTTCAGCTACAGACTTAAGCTTTAGAACTTACTTTAAGAAGATAAAAGAATATCTTTTTTTTTTTATAGAACCAACATTCCTTTCTGTCTTCTTTTGCATTTGAAGATGCAAATGTACAATCCAAATTCTTGCCCTGATCAGATGTTTTTTAACAAAAACACACCTCAGTGCTAAAGTAGACCTTATTAAGCCATGGCAGCACTTAATATTCAAGGCAATTCTGCCACCTCGGTTGTGCAGCCACACAGCCCAGAGTTAGTTATGTGCTTTATACGCACACACACACCAGTGCTGGCACGACGTGAAGTGAGAGGTTTAAAAAGCAGAGACTTTTCTCTTGTCCCCCACTTCCTCATAAAGAACAGCCAGTCCCATTTAAATCAAGGGGACATTCGGGTATTGTAAAGCGAGAAGCGTTTGAGAAAGTATGTCACAGTCTGCTCCTCATCTGCAGCTGGTGGGGAAATGCCATAAACCTCATCTACCCAGAAATACCTGCCACAAGGGTTATTCTGCTGGTCAGACCTTCAGCTACTCATGTCCCAGCCAAGACAGGATTGACAAGCAGTTATTCTATTAAGTGATTTCACTGGGGTGATTTCTGCTGCTTTGTGCACACCGAGCTTGCCTTTCTGTTGCTGTAGTCCCATGCTGATGGCACACGATGCTACTTAAGAGGAGAAAGAGTGGCCAGAGGGGCTTATTAGACTGCTCCTGTTATAAAGGTGAGCAAAACCTACCATATGATTCACAGCACGATGCTTACATTTACAGATCTCACTCCTTTGTTGTCTATTTTTTAAGTGGAGGGGAAGTATTTACTGCACACGGATTTCAGCACACACACTTCCTGGAGGATACCAGGGGCATTAAAGAAACACTATGATGGATTTTTTCTGCTTGTTATTGCAATGCACTACAGAGCTGCTTGCAAGGCATGACTTCATTCAGATTTCTGAGCTGAAAAACAGTGATAAGGACTCCACAATAGAAAAGAACTACTGGGGGGCATCCCAGACTTTTGCAAAGTGGTGCTCCTTAAGCTGATACTTAAACATGCCCTGAGTGTTGGATATGACACATCCTGCTTAAAATCCAGGCTGACCAAACACTTAGCTTTTCTTTTAGCACTCAGCAATTTAACTTTATTTATAAATAGAAGTAGCAGAAGGGATGACTCCTTTCTTGCATATAGAGAAAAGGAAAAGGTGGGGGTGTCACGCCGAAGTCCTCAATACATGAAAGGACACATGATTCACTCCTCTCACATGCTCTGCAGCTCCTTTCTGCAATGAAAGCTTTGTTCTGGCTGTTGGTGCTGGGTGTTTAGCAGGAGCTAAGGTAAGCTCCATCCAGAAGAGGATGATCTGCTTTGTGTGGGTGCTTTCATCCCAAGGTCAGAGGAAGGAGGATGTCACATGGATGATCCTCGGACAGCAGGACCTTATTTCTCTCCCAGCAGGAAGGTCTTCAAAGATGCCTCCAGGAATAAAAACCCTTTTTGGTTTTAGTTTAAAGGGAATTTGTGCAGCAAAAGTTTTCTAGGGAATGCTCCCTCTTGGAAGGATCTCTGCCTCAGGTGAGGCTGCCCATTATGAATTAAGTCCTCAACAAAAAGTCCATCAATTGCTTATTTTTACTTTCTCCTTTAAATTCTCCTTGGAATACCAGTCAAGAGGAGTGGGATACATCCAGGATGTAACAGCACCATCATTTACCTGTTTATGATCTGAATATATTATTTCTAAACCATTTCTAACCAGGATACAACTCTGACTCCATTTACTGCATTTTTGCTTCCTTTGCTACCTGATTCCTGTTTCCCACTGGAGTTTCCATTTAAGTTTGCTACTTGCTTAACCCTCACTGTGGCTTCCTGGGCTGGTTTCACTTTCATCTGATGGCCAGGTCACTTTATTATATTTTTTACTACAGCTTAGCAGCCCCTTGAATTCTGCTACAGTTCATGTAGTTCTCATCATGCGGATCAGCTCCCCGTGGAAATTTTGTTCCTGCCAGCAGAAGTTATTTACTTTCTCTTTCTGCATTTCTCATTGTCACTGAAACACCACCTCTGACAACGTTCAACATCTTCTAATCCCTTAAAAAAAAAATCCAAAAACCTTGTGAGTTATTTATTTCTTTACTTCCAACCTACTCTAAATTTAAATAGCATTGCCGTGTCCGCAGAGTGAGTGTTGGCTCAGGTGCCAAATTTGTTTCCTGTAACTACGTGGCCTGCCCTTATATTTTTCTGAAGAGTCAAACAGAGAAAAAATTGTTTTCTTTTAGCCTTTACTTTCCTAATCACTGGAGAAGCCCCCAACAGACACAGCATGATGAGAGAGGACTGTTACCTGCTTTCTGAGCTGATGACTCAACGCACTCATTTCTTAGTGCTTGCACAAAAAGGGTTTGGGCGGATTTCAAGAATAGCAGGGAAAAACCATTTGCTGCATCTCAAATGTTGTGGGACTATTTGATGTTGATAAGAGCTCTCTTTCTTTCTCATTAACTGATTGCTTCTCTACCTTTTAATGCATACAGCTCTACCTGGGGCTTTCAGAGACCGACGGTCAGGTGGAGGCTGAGCTCCATTTTCTTCCCTGCTTTAGCACCACATTAACTGGACTGGGTCAGACCTATAATTTCACATGTCAGAAAGTGCAGAAATCTTTTTCCTTGCTGGTATCTCCTAGTAATACTAGGCCAGGTCCTCAGAAAATGGCTCTTCAAGTGATGAATGTAGTTTGTAAGGATTTGTCCTGGTGTCCCCTCTTAGAGATGGGTTAACAGTTCATGAGAAGATGGGTTTGGAAAGACTCTCCTGGATTCTCAAGTCAAACAGTGTGCTGTCATACACCTTTGTTTCACCAAATATCTCGCTCATACATTGAGTAAAATCCATCTTAGAACTAGTTAGGCTTTCTGCTCTGAGTGAAACACACTGCAGACCTCTCACCTGAATTATCAGAAGCTTAATTGCTACCCCAGTCTTGTTTGTACCTATTTTTACACAATGGTCCTTCTGCTATCATTGTCTTTTATCTCTCCTTTCCTTTTCAGTTGTTTGCTCTCTTTGGAACCCAGCCCTGCATTATGTTTATTGAGAAGAATAATAACCTCTTGGCATTTTCATTAATAGACTAATCAAAGCACACTTCTCTCAAAAGAGGTATCTCCTACCGTGCTGGCTTCTCTGCTCCGTGATGCTTGGGTTTAAATTAACCTCTCCAAACACAGCTGATGGGAGCTATCTGCAGTCCTCCAGAGAACTGCTGACCAGAGCTCCTTTTCCCTGTGCACTGCCTGATTCTCTCCTTCAGCTCATGGAAGTACCAGTCCACTGTCTCAGCTCTTTCTTTTCCAGTTGCTCTCACATCTGGAGCTCCCAGATTACAGCTCCATTCCTGACACTGGTCTCCAGCACACAGTCTTTTATTTCATACTGTTTCAAAATTATCTTAGGTATTACATTAAAAGCTGTAAAATTAACTGTGCCAGGATTATTTGTACTTTTTTAGAGTTAAAGAAAACTGAGGGTTTTTTTCCATTATTGTTCCTGTAAGAGGTATAGAAAGCAAGATCAGAGTTGTTATTAAATCCTTAGCCTTGATAAAAGAACCACGTTCACACTTGATGGCAACATTTTATGGTTTCCCAGTGCAAATTTCTGCAAAACCAAGATCAAGATCAAGACCAAACCAAATGACGAAGATTCTTTTTGGAGAGAAGTTCAATTTAAAAACAGGACAGAGAAAAAAAATTGAAAAAATAAATGTCATTCCAAACTTTCCTTTCACTCTGTTCAGTTCATGATTGGACCTAGAATCACCTACCTGAAGTGCATGGAAATGGCAGCATCAGGGTGCCTCCACATGGAGCTGCCAGAACAAAGGTCTGCTAAAAATACTGGAAGTGGTTTTGAAAATTGATGCCAATTCTTGGAATTTCAGGCACTTAAGTGCATTCAAAACCCTGATTAGATGAATGGAAATTTCGCTCTGAAGGGCTGAGCATTCAGATATGCAGTGGCTCCATCTCGTCGGGAATCTAGGCCAAATTGCTTTTGAAAATCTCAGTAGGGTGCTTATTTGCATTTTTGGCTTCAGAACACTTCTGAAAATATGGTGGCAAGGCTGCCATCCATCAAATACTTCAGCAGGTGCTGAGATTTTATGCAAGCACTTGGCTGAGTTTCTGTATTCACACACTTAAAATTTACCATGTGCCTGGCTGCCTGGAGGATCAGAGACCACCTCTGCAGGTTTTAGGCCCTCAAGGTTATATACTTGAAAACTGTGGATTTGCCTAGTCTGCAAACAAACCGTAAGCTGACACACTGCATGCTTTCCTCAACCTCTTCACTGAGACTTTAAAAGCAATCCATATAAGTTAGGTAATATTTAATAGAGGGGATTATGGAAAAGCCATTTCCAAATGAGAAAACTACATTCAAGTTTGTTATCTGCTGTCCTCCTTTCACATGTTGTGACTGCATATTTATATTTCTACTACTACTAGAGAGAGTATGGCAAGAAAATCTTTTTTCCCCTCTTCAGAGATTGCCAGCAGCATTATCTTTAAGGTGCTGGATGTCATATTGCTTATAGCATTACCAGCACAAATATACGGGTCGATAAGCCTCAAGGTGCAAAATTTTTTTCCCTGTGACTCTCCTCTAACCTCCGTGCTTTTGCTGGGAAAACAGGGCAAGCACAGCTCGTGTCCAGTGTGATGGAGAGGTTCCATTACACCAACCTCCTTGGCCTCTGGCAGAGAGAGGAGGAACGGTCCCAAGTGATGAATCAGGTGATGGCTGAGCTGCAGACCATCCCCTGCCTGCAGGAAGTCAGTTGGGAGGATGCAGAACTGGTCAGGTCTTATTTCTAACACTGACTTTGGCCTTTAGAAGAAGGTAGCCAGGGAGGGAAGGGCTGGGCCAGAGCTCTGCACTGCAATTTGTTCCATAACTCATTTTTCCAATGTGCAGCCCTGAAGTAGTTTTTAAATCGTCCTTCAGTGCTTTATCAGAGGAGGTGCTGATCACCTGCAAGGATGACTTTTATAGAACCAGCATGACTCATCTGTGGGCATATTTTTAAAACCTCTTCTTTTCCCCCAAACCTCCCCAAATCAGTCTGGGAAAATGATTGCAATTATTCAGATCGTGCTACTTTAAGTTATCTAACCTCAGAAGCCACCTGCGGCAAAACAGGCCCAATCCAGCTACAGCTGAGCAGAGGGGGAAAGGAGAGGAAAGGTTTCCTTTCCTGCTTCCATCCCTGTCTCTGAATAATCCTATGTGCCTGCCCTGCTTCGTTTTCCCTTTGTGAGAGGAGGGCAGTGATGCCAGCAGGGCTGGGACCGGAGTCATTAATGGCCTGATAGGACATCAGTGAGCTGCAATCAAAAAGTACCATGTGATTATTCTTCCTCGAGGCTGCCAGGTTTTACGAAGGGAGAAGGAAGGCTCAGGTACATGTAAATTTTAAGCATTTCATCCTAGGGGGAAAATTTAAAAAAAAAACCCAAAAAGTCCCTCCACAGCCCTTGCATTTAAATCCAGTCCAATTTTCATGATCTAACTAAAAACTCTTGGTTTTCCCAAAGCCGGTCCCTTGCCATTTGTTTGCAGTCCTGCAAAGCTCCTAAGCTCTGCAGAATTAAAGCTTCACAGCAGCTTGCTCTAGGGAAGAGAAGCAGCAGCCTGCAACTGCAGGAGGTGGTTGCCAGACTTTGAAGTCTGGGCTCGAGATAAGGGGAAACGACATTGCAAAGAAACTGTGTTATTAAAAGACATTCTCCTTTTGATTCAAGTTCTCTGGTATTAAACTTCAGCAGGCCCACATTTCAAGGCTGACTAAAGGGTCTTGAGTTATTGGTACATATTTCAGTGATAGGTTTTTCTCCAGGGCACAATATTTTCAGCACATCGCACGTTCGGCACAGGCTCTCGCTCTCTTGTCTGTGTCTTGTCATGTAGTAATCATAAACCTGACCTCCCTGGAAAGCTTTTTGGAGAGGCTTTAGGCCACCCAAGACATAGGTCTTCAGTCTCTTAAGGGTAGGACCGGGCAGAACAAAGGTCCATGCTGGGACATTTAAGTGACAGGCTTTAAATCTTTCAACGAAACACGAATTTTTTGTTTACTGAGCACAAGGTAAAAATGCTTTTTTAAAAGAATAAAGACAGAAAATCTCTACCAGCTACACTGCATTAATTCAGAATTCATTTATTTTTCTTTGTTCTGCCACCCAGCTGTAAAATATATATCTTTATTCTCTGCGTGCAAATGGAGGCTCGGTTGCTTTGTATCTGGAATATTTCAGTAAAGTTAAGGCACCACAGTGTGAAGGCACAAGACTGCAGGCAAGAACTTGCAGAATAACTTCACCAGGGAGTGATTAATGGGCTTTATCTTCCCTGGTGACACCAGCCCACATGGCACAGGCTTCTCCTATGCCAGTAGGGACCGGTTCCCTACCACATCCCAGCTGCACCAAGCACAGAACATCGCTGCCCATCGCTGGGTCTGCACTCCTGAGTCATCCAGGGAAAGAGGGAGAGAGAGCTCCTCGCCTGCTCCTCCTGCTCTCACCCTCCTCGTCTCACTGGGGTCCAGGCAGGGTGGAACACTTGCAGAACTGGGCTGTCCTGGTGTGATTCAGCCTCTCTCAGCGACCACTCCAGCGGCAGCCCCCGTGTCCCCGGGGTCGGAGTCACAGCACCCACGCTGACCCCACGTGCTTCCCACTCTTCACCAACACTTCTAAGAGAGATCTGTTTCTTTTTTTCTTCCTTGAAGAAAACTGAGGTGGCCAAGTTCTAATCGCGCTAAGACTAATAAAAATTTAAAATAATTCCTCTGAGGTCATTCTGACTTTACAGTGGTAAAACTGAGATAAGACTTTATGACCAAGGCAGGCAGTTAAATTGTGTGAGTTAGAAAAGACTAAAGATGCCAAATGTTTATCTTCACATACTGAATAAGTCATATAAAGTTTAAAAGACACTGAATTTATAATAGTACAACTCACGAGGATCCCAAAGGCATTTCAGTTATAAACTCTTCTGTATAAATGTCTTCCTGCAACTAAATAAATAAAGTCCTAAGATATGGCACAGAGAACCTCAACTGAGGCCTTTTTAAGTCAGTATTTATGCACAGACCCTGGGAAAACAAAGATTCTGTGATTTCAATTAGCTTGAACAATTGAATATAAGTGGAGAAAAAACCCTGAAGAAAATCTTTCCAAGGTTTACGATTTCAGTGTCAGCATATTTGTACATCATAAATCAAGATGAAAGGTTGTTAAAAAAGAAAAAATCTATTTTCATTTAAAATCAAATTAGGTCATTTTTTTTTTTTTTAAGAAAAAAAAAAAGCAGCATTTCTCTTTGGGGGGGATTTTCCAAAAAAGATCAGCTTTGGGAGAATTACTGTGGTTTGCCAACTGCCCACATTTTATCTGCCAGTAGAGCTGGTGAAACACTTTGGGTGATAAAAATTAAAACCAGAGCACACACTGGGCACTTTTCACTGGCATGTACCAGTACCAGTGAAACTCACTGGAAAGATTTCTTGTTTTAACTTGTTGCCCAAAGCAGTGCAATCTGCAGCCTGTTTGGGCTGCCAGAGCAGCCCCTTAGGGGTGACACACCGATGTCCTGCTCCCTGTCCCTGTGGGTGCTGCCCAGCCAGTTCTTCAGGAGAATTACTCCAAGGAAAGCACTGGAAATATCCTCCCCTTTCCTGACCAGTTCCTCTGCTGCCTGGTTTGCTGCAGGATCTGTGCTTTGCCCATTCTGCCCTTAATACCCTTAATCTCTGCGCTGTGTCTATTCTGGGTTCATAGAAGGAGATTATCTGTCATAAAAGTATGGTGATAGGAAATTTCTGACGGGTTAACTCTTGAAGTCAAGAGGCAGAACTTTGCAATTTTTTCATCAGTGCAGAGGCACGGCTTAAAAAGCACAAAAGTTTTCATAAAATGTTTGGACCAATAAAATCCAACTTAATGGCTGCACAAGCACGGGAAAAACAGGCTGGGACTGAGCGCAGCAAATTCCTTGAGAGATTCAAAAGAAGATTCCTGCACCCTTTACCCAGTGTTGGGATACAGAGAAACAATTTTAACTTCAAATACCCGAATGTGGAAGGTAACTTGGGGAAATGCAGATCTGCTTCTTGAATCTCCAGGCAGCATTTTTATATCTCATGCAGATGAGCCTAAATACTGATGTTTTAAGTTTTACCACCTATTTTCTCATATTAGACTGCTGCCTGTCTAGGTACAGATGGAAGAGACAATTTCTTGAGGGAAGAGACAATTTCTCCATGAATTCTAATGCTTGCATTGTCCAATTCCTCGTAGTGAATAACAGATTTGGGAAGAGATTCTAAAAAGTATTGTTTGCATTCTCTGTAAGCAGCTAAACATTTTGGAATAGACCTACTAGAGTACAGCAATGTCACAGGTATTAAACACCAGTTTTTCCCAGTCTGTCCCTAAATATTGATGCTAATGGCTGCTCGCAGGAGTCTCTCAAGGATCTGAGCCTTGTGTCTCCCTTACTGAACTAAGAGCCACTGAAACATTTCCAGGTGTTTGGGAAAGGTCCAGGGCAAGGCAATGCCGTGACTAACCTGGAGGGGCACTGGGGTGAGGCAGTGCTGCAGCTAACTGGAATTTTAGCCCCTCTTCTAACACTAAGGACTGATTACCAAGTATTTTCCCTCAGCTTCTTTTTATAGTTTACACTAGAAATTGTCAGCCTTCATTTTATGCTCTGTTATGCTGAATGATGGGGAGAAGGAAGAGCTTGCCAAAGGAAAAGAATAGTAAAAGCAGGGAAAATGAGCTAGATACTTCCAGCTACAGTAAAAGCATCTCAGCTTTATTGTTGTCCTCTTGTAAGGTTTTACATGCTGCTTTAAATGATGATACATTAGCCTTGGGAGAAAATACTAAGAAGCATTCATGTACGACACAGAATATCTCAGACAGCTAAAGAATAAAATATGGAGCCTTTATTCTTTACAACCCAATCCTTCCTTTACTAAATATAAACATTTACTGCATTAAAATGTATAGGCTTAAGTACAAATTTTCCAGAGGATTTTTTCCCATTGTGAAGTATTTTTACATCCACAATAATACAGTGTAATGGCTGAAGCAAAGATGAGGTGGCAGTGCTCACTGTGTGAAAGATGAGTAATAAAATCATCAGCGTACAAATGATTTTTTAATTAGGTTTTAATCTGTGTATTTAGAGAAGTTATTTCTGTGTGAATTCCACACTGATAATTTTTATCTCGGTACCACAGCTGCAGTCACTAATGGCTGATGCCATGGACATCCTTGAAGGAAGGAGTGAGGAAGATCATGTGTGGACTAAAATTCAGAAGGTAAAAAGCAGCAGCAAAGGGCAGGAGAGTACATTGCTCCGTGGGGGGTAAAATTCCTCCTGAGTCGTATCTGTTTGAAAGGTAGAAACAAAGTAGGTGCCATTTGAAACCTGACTGCACCCCTTGAACTGTTAGTGCTCAGGCACTAACCACAAATACATGTTTATTATTGGATTTAGCCCCTGTGGTTGAACTTTGTCCCTGCTAAGTCTCATGGGGTCGTCTAACACTTTAAAAATAAAAAAACAAAAGACAAAAAACCAACCTGAATAGCTTCCTTTGGGCTGATAATTAGAATTCTCTTCTATCTTTGTCATGTGTGGTACTGTGCTAATTGGATGTGGGGGGGAAGTTGTTAGAGAATGAAATTCAGCCCAACAAATTGGACCTCTTAGTGGAGCTCAAATAAGGCTTTGGTGATGCGAGAGGTAAGAGACGTGTAAATGCCTTTCTGGAGCCCCTGCACAGCAACTGGTCAGTTTAATTCTGAAAGGATCTGTGAAATGCAGAGAGCCTTGTGCTGGTTCTCTGTACAGATGAGTCTGGCCTGGCAGAATGAATAATAGGTCAGGCTGGGATGTGAGAGGAGTATCTTACATTTTTACAAAGTCTTTCAAACCAGAGCAAATCACAGCTCTGGGCATTCACCACCACACACATTCAGCCCCTTGTGAGGAAAGGGACAGCAACACATCACCGGGGAGGGAAAATGTTATTAATGGTTCTTACAGCTCCCTCAGGTCCCAGGGGGTGCACTCTCACTCTGGAATGTGGATGCCGTGACAGGCTGGTGAATAGAGGACTCGAATTTCTGCACTGGCAGGGCTTGAAATTGCCCTTCTTTGGGATTTGGGGTTTGCAGAGAGATCTCAGCTAAGTCACTGAAAACCCCAAACCCTGCCTGCTCTGAGTCAGTGTACCCAGGACAAGCAAATGAGACAGAGAAGTCTGAAAGACACCACAGGGGCGGAGGGTCGAGGTGTTTCCAAAGTGATGATATTCGTTGTATTTCTAAGTTATTTGAATTATAATTTCAGAAAGCATCTATCTCTTCCAAGAGAAAGTCTGAGTAGGTGTGTATTAACTCCGTTAGCTGTCAGATCAGTGGCTTTTAACTAAGTTTTCCAAGAACATAGTGTTTTCAGAAACTAATCAAATCTTAGATGCCCCAAATTACAGACAGACTGGATTTCATCCCTTTCAAACACTTGTGAGGCAAAACAAAGAACAAATATTCCTACTTTTTTTGACATTGCACCAGGATAGTCTCTGAATCTCTCACACCTGCCTGCAGATCATGAGAATCTTTTGCAACACAAATGCTGCACATAATGTAAATTATATATACTTATACAATCACATATGTTTTTCCTGTCTTATGTAAAAAACATTGATGATAGATAAGTGGAAATGATATAGCTTCAAATAGCCTATTCCCTCTACTTCTCTAGTACTTAACCTTCCTATTTTACACAGTGGACTTAAATATCAAAGACACATTTCCAGTTTTTCCAAAAGTCAGTATTTTAGCCCACAGTCAGGTGCCTGAATAACCAGCCTGATTTTCACAACTCTGAATGACCACAGGTCAGAGGTTGTTGAGAATAGATTGAACAGAGATAGCTAAATATTTATTAAAGGTGCATTAAAATTTTGTTTATTCCCACATTTTTTAAAACAAAGTGACTAATACATCATTGCAAATTCAGTAGAACAAGGTATTTTCTTTGGTTTATTTGTCTATATGTATGTGTACCTTTATATTTCTCTGGATACTTTTGTTTTCAGTATAATTTTAATAGAAATCAAGCTAACATCTAAAAACGGACTGGTATCCCATATTATGCCACATGAATCTGTGCATAACTCAATATTTGGGATTGAAATTTACTGAATGCATGAAAATCTCCTCCCTCCCATTACAAAATTTGGTGCTTCAAAATTCGTTTGCGTTTTGAGCATATGTTTGCATTTAATTTCTGACAACTCACATAACTATTTGATTTGAGGCATCTTGTTCCAGGCAGAACTCACTGTTTGTTTCATAATCCTAAAATGTTTTTCTGTATTATGTCAGAACAAAGAAATGAAAAGCATCATCAACTTTACTTTCTCAAAAAATGCATTTCAGCATATTCAGCATGTTCTTAGGAAAAAATTCTGTTCAAACAGAAGAGACAGGAGAACACTCAGGGAGCTTGGGGGAGAGGGGTTTGTTGGATTTTTTGGTGGTTTGTGTGTGTTGTTTTTTAAATCAGCTCTAATTAAGAATGTCACACTACTTTAAAGATCTCCAAGACATTACCAAAAAGGAAGGATTAAATCTGATGATTAAAAGCTGATGTGGTGTGGATTACCACATCACTTGTGCTGGAACCATTTCCAAAATTTCAGAATTTCTCAGGTCACTCATCACACGACACGGATTGTAGGAGCCTACAAAGAACCTTCACACACATCTACTTTCAAGGTAGTTATTTGTATTTTTGCCATCGAATTAATTTACATATATTGGAAAGCAAAAAAAGAACATAAAGGAGTTTATACAATCAGCTATAAATGCAAAGCTCTGGAAAGCTGACAGCTATGCTCCCACCAGTGAAGTTTGGCTTTTGCAATAGAAACAGCTGTTGCACCTAATGAAAGCACTCAACAGTTTTCTCTAATGCAGCAGAGTTATAGCAGTGCCTATTTTCCAAATGGTTAAAGGGTCTGTCAGAATTGCCATTACAAACCACTGTTTTCAGGGTTTTATATTCCAGAGCCAGCCATAAAAAATTCATTCAGGCTGAAATCTGACATCAAAGGGCACAAAGCCTGACACCCAAACACTTTTCCTGTTGTCATAGTGGAGGGTTTATCAAATTAGTTTGGAATTAATCTGGACAATTTTGAATTTACAGGGCTGACAAAGTAGTAATAGATATGTAGCTTCAAGTGTTTTGGGTGCTGCACTGCTCATCCAAGTCACTGACAGATTTGCGTTTTTAAGCTAACTAATTTATCAAATGGGCTAATTATTTTTGTAAGCTTAAACACAAAGAAATGAAAAATGACTTCATAATTAGCTGGGGAAAAAAAAGAGAACATCAGTGCATGGAAGATGTTTTTCTCAGTATTATCAGGCTGTGACTGCAGCCACAAGGAGAGCTGACCCAGGAAAGCCCAGATTACCTTGGGAGATTATGAAATACCCTCCCACAGAGCCTTTACCCACATACTAGGCATCCCTGAGGAATGCCTCAGAGGCAAGGAAAATGGGTCTGATCAGTCTCCCAACATCCCTATTCTGCAGAGTTTTACTGACACTTTTGCTCACAGTCCCCTGCATAACATCTGATCAGCAACTGGGGGAAACAGACACCTCAAACCTTTCCAGCAATTAATGGAGGGACTGAGTCACAGTCTACTTCAGGAATATGGGCATTCCTAAGAAAAATTTACCAACTTCCTTCTTTTTATAGTTGTCAGAAATTCCCAAACTCAACTTCCTTGTGGCTGAACCACTGGGTTTACAGAGGATTTCAGGCAACACACTAAATCGTGGGAATACTTTTTTAGTTACTGGTTCTGTCCAAAATGTGTAGTAAGTTGAGCCTTGAAGGTATTTAAATATCACAGCATCAGCACTGCATGAGAATGGACCTCTCTGAAGCCCCCCTTATGCATGGGAATCCCACCTGAAGTTGTCAATAGGAAACATTAAGGGAAAAGAGAATCAAACCCTCTTTCTAAAGGGGTTTAAGTCTCCACCAGTCAAGAGAGGTTAGAAATGTATTTTTGCTTACTAGATTTTAAAGTATAAATTCTCGTCTCAATATATATCCAACTATATTTGGATTTATTCTTTTGGCAAGACTTATTTAGCCCGGTGGTTTAAGCAATGATCTCTGATGCACGAGGCTCGTCAGCAACAGAAAGGAAGCTCCAGGAGATATTGAGGGAAATTAGGATGATAACTCAGCTCTGTCCCACAAAACTCAGTCCAGGCACTGAGGCTTAAGCAGATGGGGACACTTCCCTAATAGCCAGATCTGGCTGCTATTGATGAGCTTCTTTGGAGACAGTTCCACACGATATAAGTGACACCTGACATGCACATCAGTGCTGGGACTAGCAGTAAAGCCTGGCCCTGGATAACTCAAGGAATCAGGTCTCTGTACAGTCAGTGCAGGACTTCAAAGCAGCCACAGACAGGCAGGGGGGGTTAGAGTATCTCAGACACCTAAAACAGCCCCCCCTTTCCTCTACAGAACCTTTGCCCCTCTGCAGTATCGTGAGAGAAAAAAAAAAAGAAACAAAAAAGAGATTATTTTCCTATCTCATAACAATAAATTCATTAATAAAGCCTCACAATATTGTTACAGTGAGAGGCATTTCATTAAATAAATAGATACTTTAGAGCCTATCAACCGGAAACTTTTGACATCCAAAGAGAGAAGAGCTTTGTAAGTGCAAGTGCCAGGATGGCTCTGCTTTCTCTACCAAGATAATAATGCAGCTCTACTTCTCTCCTCCATTTAGCCCCTAGGCTTTCGTAGCAGTTTCACAGGATCCTCTTAACATCATTTGAACAGCCAAAGGAGAGACAGGAGTTGGCAAATAAACACTTTCCTCCACTTCCACATGTGAGACACTTCATAAAACCTCCACAACTGAGTTTACCTCAAGGGCATCACATACTTTGCAATTTAGATAAGTTATTATGCCCATCATTTGCTGAGCTCAGTGGAATGCCTGTTTCATAAATCTGAAAGCAGAGCAAACATGGATGATTGAATAAAAGAACAGATGTAACTTACATAAGGGTAAGAATATAACAAAAGCTGCACTGATATATGTGAATATGAAATGAAGTAAAATTAGCCTAACATATTATATCCTCTTTTAGCCAGGCACATAGATTTTCAGCAGTTGACCTCTGCTCACTCCATCTCTGCCTTCTGCAACAGCAGGGGGACACTGTCTGATGAACAGTGCTCTTCCACTGACATTATCTCTTAATTGAAAATCAAGCCATGGAAAAGGGCCACAGGCTCGCTGGGCTCTCAGTCAGCCAAAGGAGCAATGAGGGAGATTCATGGTGTGTTGGTGGAAAGTGGACATGTTGCTGAGTAGTATTTGCTGGCTACTCCAGCAGCTGTTTGATGGATATGACTTTGTAACACCTGATAAAGTCATCCAAGCCCACGCCACAGCCACTGGGAACAGCACTTGTTCCCAAGAGCACACAGGCTTCAAAAGCCACTGAGTTCTGGTGCACCTCCTTGGCTCAAATTTGGCTATTCCTGAATTAATAGAAGGAAACCAGTTCCGGTTTATTCCTTTCTTGGTGCTGTGGTGCAGCCAAGTGTTTCATGAGTGTGTGGACCCACGGTGAAAAGGGAAAGCAAAGGGTGGGAAAGGGTAGGAAAAGGACATTTTCTGAAACAGGGGTAGAAGTAATGTGCAATGAAGTCAGAAAAGTGCAGATGCAAAACGAAAACATTGTCAGTGGCACCGACTCAGGTAGACTGAGAGTGAAGGGAGCCAAGAGCAGAGCAACCAGGTAGAAATGCAAAAACTTTTGTTGGACTTGACTGAAGATTGGCTTCATATCAAGATTACAGAAAACACTGAGATATTCTGGAAAAGATTAACTCTGAATCAGCAACAGCCTCAAGAGAGACAACAAGTAACTGTGGCAGAGGTTCTAACCCGGTGCTGAGTGAAGGTTTTCGATCAAGCAGAGGGAGGGGGGAGAATACATGAGCAAAAAATGAGATTTGCCCCACAGAACCTCAGGGGATATAAAAGAATTTTAGGCAACCAAAGAGTCCCATTAATAAATTCAGCCCTACCACAGGGACAATAAAAGCACGACAGCATTCACAGAACTCTGTGTAAGAGAGAGGTGACAGTGGGATTTCAGCAGTTACCAATACTCCTGTTCTCCAAAATCAATTTCTGCCCCTGTGAGTCTCTGGTTCTTTATGCCTTGCATACAAGAGAAGAAAAGAGGCCCCAGCAAGATGCCTACATGGCTCTTTGCTACTGTGGAAGAAGCAATTGCATCCTGCCCATTTCCCACCCTCCAGACACCAGCACCTCATATAAAGCTGAGCTGTTTTGTGGTCACACATCAAAGAGCTTTACCTCGGGATAGACCAGCACTGCAACTTAAAAACAGCAGCTGTGGCTACTAACAGTGAATTTCTGAAGTTTTATTCAAATCTGAAGGAGACGTGGAAAATTTTAAGTTTGCTGCTCCACACCAGAAGGAAATTTCTAAATATAAAATAAATCAGTCTAATAACACGTATCATCTATATCCATAAAACAACAAAAAACTGCTAATGCTGTCAGGAAGGAGTTTTGTGCTGAGAAGGCCTTTGGTCCCTCCCACCAGCTATAAGGTGTGGTAAGTCACTGGAATAATTTTAAATAGCAGTAAACCTGGCAACTAAGCAGTAAGTGTCCTAAAATTGGAATAATGTAGGTGCTTGTAGCTGCCTGGCAGGTAAATCACAGGCACTTCTGGGCACTGCCAGTCCCCACACAAGGATTTAGGTAAACATTTCCCCAGCCCTTGCTAATGGGGCTGTCAGTTATAAACAGGCAGTGTGCTCACCTGCTGCCCTCCACCACAGGAGGTCTCCAGCCCTATAAACACTTGCTACCAGGAATTGCTACTGCTGTGAAAAACAGTGTGAGTCAACAAGGCTGCTGACAGTAAACACTGTGCTGGACAGGGATTCCAGAGGAGCTCATGAAGTACGAAAGGACTGTCCGAGTTGTGAGGTGGTCACTAAGCGCCATTCATTACCAGCATCAATGCTATTTTTATTCTGTTCCTCATCAACAAAGACTCTTTCCACCATCTGCTTTTAGCACTGGGGCTTTGCTGCTGTGCTAAGAAGCTCCAGGCAAACTCTGGTTTTCCGTGTCTCACTGAGCTCATCCCTGAACGGCGGGAAGGCGCACCAGAGCTGTCTGTCAGAATTCCCTCCTTAAAGAAAGGCCGTGCATGCAAACGAGGCCTTGGAAGTACAGGAACGGAGCATAAGGGACAACAGGTTGATCTTTGGTCGGCACCTGGCTATGAACACATCCAGCAGCAGGTCCAAGGTGAGAGCTGGGTGCTCAAATAAACGCAGGGGAGCAGCTTTGCCCTGCCCAGGGCAGCTCAGGTCCTGGGCAAACCTTCTCCCTTGCAAAAGCAACCACAACAGTCCAAATGTGCTTCACTTAACACACAAACGGTAAAATCATTATTTTATTTTCCCCCCAATACTTAGCAACCTCTGTTCTAATTGATTTTAATGAGAGGTATAGATTGGGATTTAATTTTTATTGAAATACTAGTAGCTTTTCTCCAGCTTTGCCTCCATACCCTATAGAGCCATCCCTAATTACTCATAGACCCTTCAAGTACTGTTCCTTTGGTTGTAGTCACTCCAAGGAGGGCTTTAGCAAGTACCTGTGGGAGACAAAGGAAAACACTGAGAGGTGCTTCATGTTTAAAGGCAGCTCATTTGCCTTCTTTTACTTACAGCTCCCAAGTAAGAAAAATAGGGTCTGTATGCCAGAAGATCCTTTTTGCCATTACCCATTATTTATAGCTCCTGCAGACATTTTCAAAAACACCTGTTACTTCCTTGAGCGTGACTCCCCAGAGTCGTACTGGGATTTGGGAAGTTTGGATGCTTAGGCGCCACACTCAGAGGATGCATACACATGCACCCGTGCTAGACATGCTTTAATGATGTAACAATTTACAGGGTCTGCTTGCTGCTTACCCAACTAAATTCTTCTCTAAACAAAGTCATTTCCCTAGAAGAGTTTTTCCTTGTTGGATTCTGCCTCTTCCTCATTTTATTCTAAACTCTTTAGCAGATTCTATAACTGATATTTTGCATTTGCACTCAAATTCACGCTGATCTGTTGAAAGATCTGCGTGCTTTCAAGTTCAAATCAGCTTGTGACGAGAACGGCTCCCCCATTTTTGGATGAAAGCTTCCTTTGGACAGTCAGCAAGTCACTGAACACAGACATCTGTTCCTTGGAACGGCCCCTTGCAGCAAAGGTTGACAAGTTCCGTGACATCTGTGGCCCATCAGGACTTGGACAAAAGCAGAGGAATGATGGATGGTCTCACAGCGTTCCCCCGTCACAGTCAGGGCCTGTCACTGGGTTAGGAACCATCTGTGGGATGTCTTATCCCGAGGAGTGCCTAGGAAGAGCTAAGGATATACTGGCATTGGGGTGTTTCAGGGCACAACCACGTGCACCCAGGAAATTTCAGAAGGGACTGGTAGGGGCATCACCAGAAACGCAGTGAGTTTTCCAGAAATGGAGAATTAAGCCCCCACAAAGCCCTGCTTTGAAGAGGAGGTTGGTCCAGGTGACCTCCAGAGTCCCTTACAGTGAAATCTTGCCATGATTGTAATTCAGCTGCAGCCAGCAATGCTGCTTCCACCTCCCTGCACGGCACAAGCAAATCAATCAGGATGGCACCCGGAGAGCAGGGCTCAGCACTCACAGCAGCCAGGCATGCCCCTTTATCCATCACTGGCCAGCAGGTACAAAAGGGCAGGATTAGAAATATTTTTATATGCTGCAAACAAGGCCTGTGTGATCCTTATCTGTGTGTGGATCTATAGGACGTCATTTTCAAGAACTCCTGTAGGTTCATATCAAACCCTAAGCCAAAGGGACACCACATTTTGTCTCACCTGATAAGACTCTCTGCAGTTCATCCCTCCAGCTAATCCTGCTACAGTGCCTGTTACCCAAAGAGCTCTGGGTTCTCAGTGCAGACAGAAACTGCATCAGACATTAGACACGTGCACCAAAACCAGATTTACAGATTCTGCCCAGACTTGGAGACCAATGTAAAACCATTTCAGTCACGAATGATCAGCTCAGTATTCACACAGACCACAGATCATTTTCTTCTCCCAGCAAACTCAGAACTGAGATTCAGAGCAGACTAATTGACTTAGAGTCCATCCAGCTACTTCTGGTGCACTAATTACGCTTTTCACCTTCTCACTCCATGTCGGAATAGAAACGCCTTGATGTGTGGCACTGAGGAAAGGCAGACATAACCTTGCTCATTCAGCTGATTTTCTCCAAGAATAAAAGAGCAGAAATACCTTTGAGACGTGACTTGTCAGTGCTGCAGGTCTGTGCTGATGCCTCAGCAACACAGCAAAGGCTGTGCCATTGCTGCAGCAGTTTCTGGGTCCGAGGGCACACACAGAGCCCTTGTCCTTCCCATACTTTCCCCAGCATAAAAATAGTGTCATTTCCTTCAGGTGGGCCAGAGAAGTTTGCTTTTCTTGTCCTGTTTCACGTTTTCACTCAGCCACCACCCTAGAGATCTCTCTCTGTCCTGATTCCCCTAAGCCTTCGGCACACAGACCCAGAGCCTGGTTTGCCCCACAGGTAACTTGTGGGTGTAAGCTGAAGGCAGAGAGTTGAAAACACCAACACTGTATATCTGTGCTCTTGCAGAGGCAAAAATTTTAATTCCCTTGCTTTTTGTTCTGCCTCTCACCAAATCAAAAAGCTCCAGTATTGAGATGTTCCGTGATATATGATTGGTGCAAGAATTTGAAGCACAAATAATTTTGGGGCAATGTAAAATAAATACAGTATTAACATAAAGAGCACAAAATAAATCCTGAGGACCTGGTTTGTTTTCAGATTTCTGTCCCCAAAACCCTACATTTCTCTGCTTAGCTTGATCCCAAAGCACCTACAGGCACCACAAGGATGTGCTGTGGACAATGCACGTAATTAGCTTAAAAGGCGTCTTTTGTTTTTATTTATTCCCTCTTTACATTTGATCTTCATTCTGTTCATGCCTTTTGCCTGCTCCCTCTAGCTGATCACAGGGGCCAGAATAAAGACAGAGAGAAAAACCCAGTGAGAGAAATAGGGTCAGGAGCAGCCTGAAATCAGGAGCTAAGGAGGAAGAAACAGGAGGAACTTGAGTAGAAGGAGTGGTTGTGCACCAAGGAGCTTCCTGCTGGACCAGAGCTGCAGACATTGATCCAAAGTAGAAATGCTGTGAGTAACTGGGGTGGAGGGAATACTCAGAATATCTTGAAAGAAAGATGTTGCAGCAGCAGAGGATTAAAAATAGCTGAAGCCCAGTTTGTCTTCATGAGTCCTCAGGTCACCAGGCACTTGAGAAAAAGACCACAAAGCCACTGAATAGCAGATGGGAAAAGTGTGGGTTTGTACGCTAAGGAGAGGATTGAAGGGACTTCGCTCTGAGCACGTCAGGCAGCGAGTTCAGCTGCAGAGAGCTGAGCCCCTGCAGGTGGGGTGTGATGCCTCTGCCCACAGCCAAGCACTGCCTGCAGCACGCCTGGGCGCTGTGGGGGTCAGGACACGGCAGGTGAGGACCACGATCCAAACACAAGCAGTGCCAAGGACCGACCTGGCGTTGTTGATCTCTGTGTGGGCCGGGATCAGGCCCAAAATGAGCCTCGTGTGAATCACTGGCAACGCCGGCAGTGAGTGCTCTGCTGTGAGCCAAGCCCAGCAGAGCCCCTCACCTGTGATTCAGTGCTGCTTTGGCCCGAGAGCAGCTGCAGGACTCAGCCATATATCCCTGGGATTTGGCCTCAGCATCAGTCTGTAGCCAGTTATTGCTCTGCTCGGGAATAAATCACAAATCTTTTCCAAAATCCATTTTCCTTCAGCTGTTGTTCTAACACTAATCATGTTTGGGCTGGCTACAAACGGTGTCCTACCTACTCCCACCCACATGTATTCTTATTTAAACTGTTACTGGGAGGGGGAAAAAAAAAAAAGAAAATAAAAAAGTGAAGCTATTGTTTCAAGAAATTTGCATTTCCCAGTGAGAGCCCCAAAGGTGCCTCACCGCAGCCAGGCAGCAGAGGAGCGGGCACAGGCAGGTTTTAAATCAAGGCAAAAAGGTGGAAAATAATGCTTCCAATTTACTTTCTTAAAATGAAAAGCGCAAGGTAAAAAGCCATGAATTAGCACTCGTGAATGCCACAGCCACCAAAAAGAGATTTTTAAGCCATTTTCCAGCGCCCCCCCCCCCCCTTTATCTTGTCAAGAGACTGTATTTTCATTGTGTTCTCCTGGTAATTTAAATCCTGCTCGGGCTCGGCGCGCACCGTGTAATTGTGAGTCGGCAAGGGTTTGAATGTCATCACTGCTGGGCAAATAACATCATCAGCTCATCAGCTGTGTCAGTAACATTGCAATTATGTAAGCCACTGTTATTTCCACCCCTGATATGCCATACTAGAACTTATTTTGGGGGCTGGAGCTGACAGGTATTCTATCAATATGAAAAGCACACAACAGCAGCTGAGCCATGGCTCCAGGTAGGAACATCATTCCACTGGGACTTCCTGGTGACATCACCAGCAGTGCCAGACCTCATGGATGGTCCTAAAGGAGCTGCTGTAAAACCTGTTGCAGTTTTGGTGTCACCACTGCCCTCACCCCACACCCTACCCATCACTAAGGACCTGTTTTGTTTCCTCTTGCTCTTCGTGCTCACCCAAATGCAGACACTGGCCCCAAAATAGCAACAGTGACTTTTAACTGCAGAAGAAAGTTAGGTAGATATTTTAATTTGGTCTGTTGGAGAAGAGTCTTGGGGGCTTAGTGGTTGTTTATAATATGGCTAAGCCCCAGGACTGGAGCTCAGCACTAAGTGATTAGTCTTTCTGAGGCTTCCCGTGTGCTTTTGGCCAGATCAATGATTTCCTAAGCTTCTGTTTTCAGCTTCTTAAAAATGAGGCTGGCATAATGATTCCTTTCTCTAATCCTCCACATGATTATATGGTGAGCCTTTCCCAGCAGAGCCAGCCCGTGAGGCTCCTCAGAGAGCTCCAGCCTCTCTGTGCTCCTGTTCCAATGGATCTGTTGGCAACAAGGGAGCAGAAGCCCAGGCACAAAGGCCCAGCAAGGTTCACCAGCACAACAGAAGCTCTTTTTCTGTAGCATCGTGCTCGGTGCTAGGCACAGCTGATCCCTGGAAATGCTCCACGGAGCAGGCAGAGCTCCTCTCTGGGAGCTCCTCTCCCAGACCCGTTCCTTGCGCCCTCAGCAGCCAGGGGGGCAGGTGGAATTGTCCATAAATGTTTCTGGTTGCCTCTCTCACACACTCACACCCCTCACCAGCACAAACCATACCCAGAGCACCTGGCACAGCTCCAAACTCAGGCTGAGAAGCACTTTGGTAGCAGCTCAATACATGAATAACTACAACAGGAAGCCACGCTGGGATTAATTCCCAGTCAGCTGCTCTGTGTTGTGCCTAAAGAAACAACGATCCACTGAACCTGTGTCAGGATGATAGAGCTGGACCTTTTTTTTTTTTTTTAAGATTATTTGAGCTTAAAATGCAATTGGAAGATTGATTCTTTAGATCCTCACATTATATAGGGTCCGGGTCTAGAGTATAACTCAGTGTGAAGGGAGATGATTCTCATCTTCGCCTTCCAGAGACGCAGCGTATCGCCAGAGCTGACAAAGCGAATGAATAAAGGTAAGGGATGGGGAGAGAGAGACATAAAATTATGAATGCTTGGTATTTACAGAATACCTATACACTGCACTATTGTTCTTTTCCTTTTTTCTTTTTTTTTTTTTGGAAATCACCCCTGCAAGGAAGATGAATACCTGAATATGCTCTATATTAGGTTAATTACTGTTTTATTTGGGGGGGACACTGAGGTCATTATTCTTTCACTGTATTCTCTGGTGTGTTATATTCATGGGAAAACATATTTATTCAGAAGTTCATTTTGATTTAATAGAAAAATGGTTCTTGCCACAGCAATGTGGAATACTCATTTTTCTCCATGTGTTGATTTTTGGCATATAAATGCCAGAAGCCTCTGTTCTCTTTCCTTATCAAGAAAAACTTGCCTGAGATTAATTTCCTCATCATCCTTTCCTTTTAAAGTGGCTGTTTTTCAATGCCATTTAAAGGCAGAGTTGTGATAAATTCCTGGTTTCAATGTACAGATTTCAATGAAAGAGTCTATTCCACAGCAGTAAAGTGATTGAATCCAAATAGAAAGAGAGAAAAAAAAATAAATTATGAAGTTGGGTACTGCTGCTGCAGCCAATTGTATGAGAGGTGCCCTCATGCGTTTTGCTTTCTAATGACAATTAGTTTCGAAATAAACTGATTGCAAAAGTTTTTAAGATTTTCGTAGCGGGGAAGGGACATTCTTCTGACACAACTCCTTCATTAATTCCATATTGGACTAATTGAAAACTGCTTAAACACAGCAGAAGTTAATTTCTTAAGGAACAAAAGGAGGAGAACAGCTGGGATGGAAAACATGAATTTGACTTCAAACCTGTGCGTTTCTGACCCTGACATTTAGCCATAGAGCCAAAGAGAAGATTTATGGATTTTATAGGTATTGGGTAGATAGACCAACAAAAGTCATCTCTCTATTTAATGATCCTTCCCCTCTCTATAGATTATCTTTAGCAAGACCTTATCCTGTACTTCATTAGTCTGAACTGTGAAAGGCTTATTTTAAATTGAATTAACTTTAAGTTTTCTTAATTAAAATTTAAATTGCATTAATTTTTATTAAATTTAAATTGCATTCAATAGTATTACATTTTAAATTGCAAGCAACACCCAGCCAAAAATTTCCTGCTCTCAGAATATTCTGCATCCAAGCTACAAACTCCTGCTGGCTTCTGACCCAAGCAGCATGGAAAACAGGGATCCTCAGCAAGCAACACACCAGAGGTCACCTGAGCAGGCGATGCTTGCCCAGCATCCCCAGCTGAAGTTCACGGGCTCTGCTGAGGCTGGCAGTGCCTCTTGGTGCACTGGGCTTACTTTGTAAGGAAATAACCTCACCCTCATAAAACCAGCATTCAGTTCAAGGCTTTTTCTTATTCAAGGGTGATTTTAAAACAAATGGATAGAAAGAAAGGAAAAATCCATCCCCCAGCCCTAAGATTTAATTAAAAATCCAGGACCTCAAAAGGTATTTAGCTGCTTAATTCCCATTATCTGTTTATCACAGACAGGAGTATAAGACCTACAGGTTTTTAGCTGCTTCCTTCCTAGGCTCTTAAAAATGATTTCTGAAAAATGAGAAAGAACTGGCAAAAGCTTTGATGGTCCTTTGTTCATTGTTAACAGAATAAAGAAATCTTTTTGAGAAAAATCGGAGCTCCTTAAAAATGTAGGACAGAGAAACAAAGAGTTATTGCCCTTTGGAGACGGCATTATTTTGCCACAGAGTTGGTTCTGTCAGATGAAGTTTTATGACACATAGTGGCAATCATCCATCTTTGATGAGCAGACACGCACTAAATCAGAGAGACTGCTCTCCACGGATCATCGAGTCACAGCACACACTTTGGTAAACCATGAGGCTCTTAAATAAATACTCTTAATGTGTTGCAAGCTGGCTTAGAATTCCACAATGCTCAACGAAAATCAGGTATTTTTACCTGGAATGTTGAAAAATAATAAAGTGCACTGAGAGCAGGTGATCCTTGGGATGAAAAAAGCGACGGGGAAAAAGAGTTGCCTGTGCAACACGAAGAAGGGGATCCGAGCGCGCTGAGAGAGACGTTCCAGTCTCGTCGCAGAGCTTTGTGAGACACCCAGATCCGAGGCAAGATGTGACATTTCACTTTTCAGATATCAAGTAGGGCGGAAAACCTGTCTTACACTGCAGATCAATACATCACTTAGAGAGGGAGAGAGAGGCCATAGCCCAAATCAATCTGCAAGGTGTCGGAAACATCTAGGCCAACACCTGGCTACAGTGCCCTTTAGCCCCCTGAGAGCCTCGGACGAAAGCACTTGTCAAGAGATGAAGTCAGCCAGGAAACAACACAAAGCAAACACGAAAGAAGCCTCTGTCATGGAGAAGGGCATTGCTGTTTTCCAAAAATACCCATCTGTAATGCACAGATCCCCAGGCCCTAATGTGCATATGATTTTACTCAGGACTCCTCAAGTTGTGGGGGAAAAAAAGAAAAATTTATTCTGTGGATATACTACATTTGGGCTGGACAATGACGAAGTTGAGGGAGGGGGAAGTAGATAAACTTGCTTTTTAAATAAACTGCAGACTGGGTTATAACAATCCTCTGGCCACTTAGCTGGCAATTTCTATGGGGTGAAGACATAAACCACAGTTTCTCTCATTCAGGAAATATTTTTACAAGCCAGACTTGATTCCTCATCCTTTTTTTTTTTGCTAAGGGCACATTAAAAAGTCTGGCCTGTGGATTCTGTGGCTATTTTAGTCTTGTGCACAAGGACACATCTGAGACCATTCCCCACTTTCAGGTCACTTCTCTTTCAAAGACCTGTTCCCAAATGAGTGATGGGGGGTTGTTTCCCTCCATCACAGAAATTTTTTGGTCACAGAAATGATTTATCTGTTGACAGCCAGGTTCACTGCCCCCAGGCAACTGATGGCGGTTGAAACCACTCAATGAAAAGCAAAGAACACTATTACCAATTTTAAGAAAGGGAAGGAAAAGTAAAGGTATAAATGGTCCTTTCCTCTAAGACTGCCTTGTAACTCTTCCCTGCAAGAGACACAGCAAAGTCAACTCCTCCAGGTGCTAGGTATGGTTTACTCTTGGGTTACAACACTAATTACAGGAGTAGGTAGACCAAGCAGTGGTTGTTCTTAAAAAAGATATTCCACTGTTTGTGAAGTCTCTCCTGTCAAAGAGGTACAGTGGAAACACTTGAATAATACAAGTTTATGGTTCAAAGTGGGTCTACACCTAAAGTACTGAATGAAACACATCACCAGAGGAAGAAGATGAAGTGACCTCATGACCTCCAGTTGCAGGGACTAAATGAGGACAGGCACTAGTGAGATCCACTGGCAGGGTTAAAGCTGTGCTCTGCTTGTGGCTGAGCTCCGTGTGGTCAGTGAGAGGGACTGCACTCAAAATAATTTGGAGCACCTCAGTCACAGTGCAAGCATCTCCTTCTGTTTCACATCCAAGATGAAGGAAAAAATAATGGTTACATCAAGATCTCCTTCAAACTTGACACTACAGATTGCAAATTCTTGAGAACAAGGACTTATGGTCCACTCCTGATGGCCTCTTAGGAATTAGCACATTAATACTTCAAAACACAGTACCACATAAAAGAAAAATAGTCTGATATTAAGAAATCTATAAGCTAGTCATGAGTTTATAGACACAGAAGGCATAGGAGGGATATTAGGCACCACACAGTACTCCTAAAACAAAGTCCATGGCTGAAATGAGAAGAATCACGATACACTGTATTAAACTTATAACCCTTGTGAGAAGTCATACAAATGTAACCTGCTGCTTACTCAGTGGCTGGATGTGATCACACACCCTCAATCGCAAAAACCAGAACAGCAGCAGGCCACAGTTTTACATTTCTCCATTTGAACTCCAATTATTGTCACAAGAGCCAATTTCACGTTGGGCCGTTTCCTGTTCTTGTTGAAATTCATCTTGAGAAGACGTGAGATCTGAGATACCTCGGCAAGGCATAGTCCATGAATAATACAGCACGTTGCTTTGACCTTTTCAGTTTGCTTTGTGGTGTGATTGGCCAACCATTCCTGTCCTCCCCTGTTAACCACCCCATTAACCTGGGACGAGAAGGTGGAATGGACTGACAATTAGCCAGCAGAATGCTAAAAAGGTTAATGCAGGAGCTCACAGCCTTGGCTTTCTTGAGCTTCAGTGGGTATTAAGATTCTGCAATCTCTTTCCTCTTTCAAAGTCTGCAGGGAAAAAACAAGAATTCGCACAAGATGAACTCTGTTCTCATTTCAGATCATAATCATGTAGCTCCTCTCAGACGTCACACTCGGATGATTCCAGCGTATGCGTGAATAAACCGAGAAGAATGTTTATTTTTACTCCTCTCAATATGGAGACTATTCAATTAAAGTGGTGAACCTTTTCTTTGAAGCTGGCCATTCTTGAGTGAAGGAAAATTGGAGGGACTAGTAGCAGAACAGCTCCATACGACAGCCTTCTTCCAAAGGTCACTCTTGCTATGCTAACTACTCGAGCTGAGTCATTCTATTTCCTACTCAAAGAGAGCAAACGTTGGAATTTTTACATCCTGTGGGCTGTCAGCTGTAGAAAACTTCTCAGTACTCACCAGGACTACGAGGACAGATGGATCTCACATGTTCAGGCACATGGAGAACGTGAGGCACAGTAGTTCTCAGTGAAAGTGCCTATTGAAAGCAACTGCCCCATTTCTCTGGATTTTTACACGTCTTTAAAATCTCCCAATATCTTCTTTTTTTTTTAAAGATAAAACCGTTATGAATGACACAGAGTTACAGGTATCAGAAACTTTTCTGAAGCCTTGTAGTCAAAAGTCCTAATTTCACAATTTCACATGGGCTTCTTTTGCTCTTAAAGGTTTTCTAACCACCACTGCAGTGGTTCAGTTATGATGACCTGGGATAGTTTGTTTTTCAGACACTGCCATATTCTTGTCTTTGTAGAAATGTGTTGCTCTGAGTTACTATTACTAGCAATGCTATGAAATACTTGAGATGGAGGCAAAGAGAAAAGGACCTTTTTGACACCCATTGGAAGACCAAATTTTGCATTTATTACAGGTATTGACCGCAGTAACGCAGAGTCCTTTTTATTACCTTCCACTAATAATATATTCTCTATTTTGCTTGAGGTGAACAATGATATTCGGACAGGAAACATTATTAACAAAGAAAAGATAAAGCTTTAAATTATAAAAATGACTTGATAGTTTCTCTCTGTAATACATTTTAAGTCCAGAAGGGACCATTAAGATTACCTATATGCCAAGGATTTTTACACTGTGCTTTTTGATATATGGGATCTCAAGTAACATACCATTTCTTTTGACCCTTACTCTTGAGCACTATCTCTGATGGATTTTTACAAACTGCATATTGAAATATTCACATGCTTAGGGGCCTGCTGACAAACTGAAAGAGATTAGAGGAGCATAATTTCTTTTCAGAAGAGCAGTATTTTTTTTTTAATAGGATAAAAGTTTTGCTGTGTTTTTCTAACAACTTCAGTGAAACCAGCATAAAGAAAAGTTCATCAGTCTGCCATGTCTTTGATTTGAAAAGATTGATGGCAATTTTAAAGAGTTCTAATTCTATGTCTGGAATAAAACTGAATATTACTGGGCATTGGGCAGGAAGAGCTAGAGCAGTTATGCCATTTACAGGCTCTCCATCACTCTAGCCTCTGCCATTCAGCAGCAGACAGACACCATCATGAGAAGAACTGTCAACATCAACAGCTGATCTCTACAGATCACTATCACAAATTAAAACATATCACAAATTAGGAGAGCACTGATCTTGTCAAGAATCAGATGAAATTCTGGGTATGTTGAATAGAAAAGGCAAATGAGAAAGGAAGTCAATCCATTCCTGCATTCCACTGCCTGGGTGACCTGGGGAGTGCCTGTGGCTGTGAATGAATTGTCCCCTCCCGCAGATAAAGGATGAAAACTCTCTTTGTTCTGTGTGCTCACTTAGCGAGGGCTGAGGTGATCCAGGAGGGAATGAGAGTGGCAGGAGCCATGGAGTTGTGCTGCTGTCGTGGTTCAACTCAGCCCCACGCAGCCGCTCGCTCGCTCTCCCGGGTGGGAGGGAGAGAGAATCAGAAGAGCAAAAGTGAGAAAACTTGTGGGTTGAGATGAAGACAGTTTAATAAGGGAAGGAAAAGCCGTGCACACAAGCAAAGCCAAACAAGGAATTCATTCCCCACTTCCCATGGGCGGGCAGGTGTTCAGCCATCCCCGGGAAAGCCGTAACTGTGACTTTCCATCACACCTAACAGTGCCTTGGGAAGACAAATGCCATCACTCTGAACAGTCCCACTTCCTTCTTCCTCCTCAGTTTCATGCTGAGCGTGACACCATACAATGTGGAATATCCCTTGGGTCACTGGGGCCAGCTGTCCTGGCTCTGTCCCCTCCCAACTCCTTGTGTATCCCCAGCCCCCTCGCTGGTGGGGTTGAGGTGAGGAGCAGAAGGGGCCTTGGCTCTGTGTAAGCCCTGCTCAGCCATAAACCAAAACATCCCGGAGTTATCCCCACTGTCCCCAGCACAAATCCAAAGCACAGCCACACACCAGCTACTGTGAAAGAATTAACTCTGCCCTGGCCAAAACTAGCACAGCTGCCTTGAACACTTTCTCCCCAAAACCTCCTTTATAGGAGCACAGGAGGAACTTTACTTTTGAAATATATTTATCAAGTGCTATTGTTAAATGTACCCAAAGAGCTTTTATTTTCCAAAAAGGGATGATAACATCAGCTTTTACACATCAACAAACGAGCAGAGTAAAAGCTTTTTTTGTTAAGATGTGGAGTGTCACTTTTTGTGGGGGTAATAGCTGGAGGTGCACAAAACCAAATTCTACCATTTAATTAGTAATCAGCAGTGATCTGTCAGTCAGTTACTGTAATTCATGAACTGTTAAGTCAAAGCAAAAATGGCAAGTAATTAGACTGTATCCATTAGAGCTTCCCTAGCACACACTCATACAGCCAGGGTTTCAATTGGAGGCAGAAGTGGAAGTGTGAAACTCCTTAATATATTCCACTTTTTAATTAGCAATCAGCACGGATTTGTCAGCCATACCAACTCTAATGCATGAGCTATTGAAACACAAAAAAAGGGCACATTTTCAAAACCATTTATACTTATATTTACATTCCCTCCAGGCTGAAACATTGGAGAAACCACTGAAATGCCATCACAGAGCAGCAGAAAGCGTGTAGGAGCTCACAATCCAACCCAGCCAACGCATCGCCGATGGTTTGGGTGAAGACACAAGTTGAGGATTTACAAGAGGCAGTTGGCATGTCCAAACACTGACAAATAAACATTAATAAACATTTCCTTTGTTAACTGTACACAAACCAAAATCTCCAAGAGCGCAGGCAGTGCTGTTTATATTCCACTCAACTCCATTTCAAAGAATTCATTAATAAATTGAGAGTGTACTTACCAGGTTGCTGCATTTTCCTCAACCTCTGGATGGAGAAGGAGGTGAGAGAAGTGCAAAAACTCCTCCTTTACCTAACCTTCACAGCTGCCAGAGACACCTGAGCAGGAGCAGCAGAACACAACCTGCTTCTGGGCTTTGGTAGGTGCAAGATTTACTTCCCCCAAGCAGGATGGGCTCTACAGCACACCTGAAGCTGAGCAGCAAAACTGGGCACTCCAGCACACCTGAAGCTGAGCAGCAAAACTGGGCACTCCAGCATTTAGCCAAGAGCCTCTTCCTTCTTCTTCAGCTCTTGAAACTGAGGAGTGGGGGGAAGAGAGGGAATGAGGTATAGAGGTTCTCCTCTTTTCCTCCTCTTTTTATTCATGTAAGACTAAATATCAGAACTTTAATTCCTTAATTTCACTCATATAAAGTACCTGCTCTAGGTCTCCCTACAGAGGGTAAAAATAAAAGGCCGCTTCATACATCTTTGTAAGACCCTTTTGTTTATATAAATACACAAACACACATATATTTTTATATATAGTAACTTCAAAAACAGAGGGTAGCTCCCACAATAGTCAGGCTCTGCACTTGAAGCCAGTGTCAGCATATTGATCAGCTGATAAAGGCACCAACACATCTTAAACTAATTACAATTTGCAGGGAGGGTGGTAATTGCACTTCTAACTGTCTAAATTAAGTATACAAACGCTTGGTTGCATTTGTTTAGAGGCTGAGAGGATACCCTGTGCCAGCTGAAAATTCTGCCCTCAGTAGTGGTAGTGTTCTTATCGAAAAATGGCTGTTGTTTGCCTAACGTCTGACAGAGTGACATCTATTTCACATGTTTAATTAGTTTGTTTTCATGGTGTTCCCGTTTCCACTTCAGCTTTCCTTAGTGGTGGGAGAGAGCAGGTTTCTGGCTCTGTGCTTAAAACCGGTCCCAAGGCAAAGAAAGTGGCACCAGTTTGCCTTCACCCTTCCAATGTCAGCTGCGTGGAGCACACTCAGCCAACATTTTCAGCTTTCAACAGCTTTTGTGTTTTTAAAGTACATTCTAGCTGCCCCTGCTTTGTCTCTGATGGCTGGCTTTCAGGGGCTGTAAACATCCATCTCCAGAGGAGTTTGCAGCTCCTGTGTTTGAAACAGCAACTATTTCTCTGCAAAGCACAGGTCAAGCCGTCCTGTTGAATCTACAACAAATTTGCAAACAGGTGCTTTCAAGCACCTGTGAGATCTCCACCTTTTCTCTTTGAACGAGAACCTATAAAAGATGAATAATGTTAGGCCAGTAATGCTTTAATAGCTTGTGAGTGTACATTTATGAACTCTAGGTATGTGAATGGCTCCAACCTCTATTCCAGACTTCCTGCAGCCTCTTCTTGAATCTTCTCTTCTCGGGGGGGGGCTCTTCGAATTTTTTTAAGCAAGCAAACAAGCTCTTGCTTACTTAAACATCACCCCACCAAACACCCACCCAACAGAAAACCCTTTCCTTTGACAGCTGTCCTTCAATTACCAATTTAGAGCAATGCTTAACAGGATTCTGGTAGCATTGAAAGCAGCTCATCACACTGCTTCTGTACAGCCCATAAGGTTGTGTTTTAAACAAAGACCATCTTTTGACCTCCTCTTCAGAATTGCAGCTTTTCTGAATGAAGAAATTCTGTATGCTGAACACATGTTGGCTGACTCTGCAGCACAGAGAGGTTAGAAAGGAATGCCCTTTTTATCCCAGTTTTTTCCTTCAAACAGTTGCACAACAGATCCTATAGTTTTCCAACACAGAAATCTCAGCAAAAAGACTTTATATTAATTCTACTAAACTGTCTACAATGAAGTTTAAAAAAATATCCAAGAGTTGTGAATTGTCTGTACAATGACTGAAGCTAGGTGTTCTACAAAACCAGATACTGTTACTCAACAAGTCACATCCCACAAGGCAAGATGGCAAAAGCAACAGTGTTTAAAATTCTGGTTTGGGGAAGCAGTCTCACCTAAGATTTAAAAGAACACCAACCAAAACACCCTCCAAAATTATGTACTTATTCTAAAGTCTGTATTTCTATACTATATAATATAATCCATAGTCTATAATTCTATACTATAATATTATATAATTCTTATACATTATATGAATTCTTATTCAAAATTATGTACATTATTCTAATGCTACAAGTACATGTAATATTGGAAAAGAAAAAGGTGGGGCAAACTTCTCATTTGTAAAAATTCCTCATGTTGGCTTGCTTCTGTTATTCTGGAGCACCGCTTTAACTGAGAAAGCTCTTTTGCTCCTCTCCCAGCCTCTTTTGTCATGTACTCAAGTTTTTGCTGCTGTGTGACAGCTGTAAAACAGCCTCCCCCTTCTATTCCCACCCAACCCTAACATTTTTTTTAGCAGCCCACCTATTTTTTTAGCTCTTTCTCTTGCAGAAACTTGACGTAACAGGTTAAGATAATGCGTCCACAATGCAGGAGTGGATAAAGTCACACCAAAAACAAGTATAGCTTTCCTCCTCCAAGAATTAGCAAGACTGGGCAAAACTGGTTCCTACATTACAATGTGCAACAACTGAAGAGCAGGAGGACTCAGCACTGTAATTGACAGGTTGATACTGCCAAAAGTTTGCACAGAAGTTACCAGGTTGAAGATGCCCTTCTAAAAATAACAAAAAAAACCCAGAAACCAAGAACTGCTGTTGGATTTTTAGCATAGTATTTATTGAATAGTTTCTTTCCTAGAGCCACTCTATGATATAAGTGTCAGTGCATATTCAGCTCAGATGCTTATTCTAAATAGAACAAGGGCAAAGACAAAAAAACCAAACCATGGCCTGGACACAGAGGTCCAAGGGAGATTCATGAATATATTAGAAAAAACAAAAAAAAAAAAAGATTCAGGCCTACCAAGTTGTATACTTTATTAGGAATAACTACATAGATAATCAGAGTACAGTTGTAGGCTGGAGCTCAACAATGCTTTTTTTTTTCCCACATAAAAAAGTAAACTTTCATAAAAGCTTGTTTAGCAAAGCCAGAAGCAGTGTTATTTTAAACAGTTTATTTACATTGCTCAGATTGGCAAAAAGAGATATAAAAAACAGTGCAGTCTGACACATTCAAAAGCATCACTAGTTACATATACATACAAGACAAAACACAGGTGGTTAAAAAGAAATCAGAAGTTGTGAACTCCTGCTAATACCGACAGTTGAACTGTTAATGGAATGCAGAAATTTACATATTTAGATAGTTTGTGAGAGTGCATGGTACAAGCTGTTCAGAGACAACAGAAGTGAACATAGAGTTTGAAAGGAAGACATAAATACATGAGAAAGCCAGGTAAAAGCCTTAGGAGTACTACACTGAAATCTGACACGCCAAAATTGGACCCTCAAGTTACAATGTCACACCAATAAACCCATGCATTAAATAATGATTTGTTAACCAAGTATGGGGAAGGTGTGGGGGTTTGGTTTTTTAACAACACTACTAAACAGGAGTGTAATTCTTTTCCTCAGACTTCCACTTCAAAGCAAGACAGAGAATTCAATTGATCATTTTTGGTGGTCAAAGCTCCTCATACCACCGTGTTACAGTGAAGCTGCAGGAGATCATAATCACAGAACTCAATTCTATTTAATAATAAACAACTACATTTATAAAATATCTGGAATAAGCAGCTGTACAACAGGTTAACTGTCATACTTGAAAGGTCAGGTACTTCATAATGTGTCTCCATTTAAGAAATCCACAACTCAAACATTAGAGTGCTCTGCCAGCAGATGAAGTTAGGCAAGCATAATAGTCATCCAAACTAGCAGTAAATTATGTGTTCATCATCTTCATTTCAAGATCTGACAAACCAGTTTATTGCCTGGAGGGGAAAATTTCCATAGAAGAAAATGTTTCAGTTATGTTGGTAAGGAAATAGACCTGTGCAAGGGAATACTGTGTTTAAATGAAGGCCAAGTTACTTATTCCACTGATTGGCTGATCTGCTTCGGCACAACTAAACCCCCCTTGTGATCAACTTAGTGTTATCTAACATTTTGCTAATCACTGCTAAGTGCTAATGACTAAGGTACCATTAATGTCAGTAACAGGTCACTGCCCCACAGCAGAGTCTCTTCCACCTGCCTCATATCAAGTGGGTTGTTGATCGGCTTAATGTGTGACTCCTCCTTTCAAAGATTGAGGGAAGGCTGACCAAGGAAGGAGAAGGAACACCCTGTTGGACGAAAAAAAAGTTATTGATCATTTGTGAGCCAGTATCACTAGTGCAGCAATCATTTCTCAACCTTGACATAGCATCTGAGGAATGTGTGAGTGCAGAAGATCTTGAAGATTGGCAGCTTTTGAAATTAATGATTCAGCATTTCTAGAGTTTGAACAGAAAACTTAACACATTTTAAAAACTGCAGAAGAAAGACTTTTTGCCTTGTTACCAGCCTTGAGAGATTTGGAATGCAAGAACGTTTTTGAAGAGTTGCTGCTAACAAGCATTAGTATACATCTTGCACCACTTCTTGCAGTAATAATCTCCCTCCAAAATGAAGACAAGATACACTATGATGATCTCTTAGAGAAACAGCTCCCCCTCCAATCCTACAACTTTCTGGATTATCATCAGCTCTGAGCCCCAAATGAGATGCTGAACACATGTCTCCTTGGCTGCAGGAGGCAAGAGACATCCCAGTGATTTGTCAGAGCTTGCTTTAGCTGTGCCTGGATGGGCACACACTAGGCAAGAAGCTGACTTTCCTGATGCTTGGAGAATAAGCTGCTTCTGAGACTTAATTACAGCGAAACCAACACATCAATATGTAGCACTAAAAGTAAACCTCTCTGGATTAGCTGAGATTTTATATTCTTTTCACACTAGACCTCAAGATACTTTCACAAGCAGTCTTCTGTTGCTCTTTACAGCCCAGTCAAGCTTCTCAGCACATCAACAGGTCACGGTAGTTAGGCAGCTTGTGTACCTGCATGCTTCAATAATCTTTTAAATGGGCATATTTTGGGCAGGTAAGGATATATACACTTCACAGTGAACAAGTCCTGTGCCTGTTTATGGCATGTCCTTCATTTGAAGTCATTGGTAATATCTGAAAATTAAACCCTAAGCTCCTCTTTATAGTGCAGCTCTTATTAGACTCCCAAGTATTTTATAACAAATATTTTTCTATTTACAGACAGGGAACAAAAAACTAAAACCACAGGTAAAACAAGCTTTTCAAGACTTCCCTACAACCAAGTTATTAAAGTCCTCAGGACTCTGGCCAGTAAGCTACGTGGCCACTTGGACAACTGAACAGAAACAGTAAATAATTCAATTGCAAATAAATTTTTTTTAAAAACTGAGAAAAATGACATTTTAAAGTGTTTGTGAAAGAATAAACTTTGCACCCAGAACCAGAAATTGAACCACAGGTGAGTGTTGACTCCAACCCTGTACATCAGAGCACATTAAAGAAGAACCCAGCACCATTTGAAGCCCTTTGTGCCTTAGAGCTGCACCGTGCTCTCTTGGCTTACAGAACTCAGGATTTCTTGCTCACTTCAGTCAGGACCTGATGCACAGAATTTTCCAGCACCACGCTGGTTATCACCTCCAGCATCAGCACAAGTGGCAGTAATAACAGGGAGAGCACATGGTCTGTCCAAGGCATGATCATTTAAGTTGGAAGAGGCTTTTGCTTCTACAGCATTTGAAAGACCAGTATTTGGAGAGCCAGGACACAGCACAGGTCGAGGCTTGGAATTTTGGGAGCTCCAATCAACAGAACTGGAGCGATGGAAATTAACAGCACATTTGACAGATCCACTTAGGCTGCATGTAGAAGAGGAACGAGCAATCTACAATTAAGAAGGGTTTAAGAGTTAGTCCAAACAAGGAAAAAGAAAAGCATCCAAGCTTTATTGATATTTTTACTGTTTTTTTCTACACCAAAAGATTCCTACATAAGCATAGGCCAGGACTTAATTTAAATAAAACAATATGTCTGAATAAAAGCTTTGACTCCTAATGGACTCCGACAGGTTTCCTGCAGCTTTAGTTTCCTACACAACAACTGCGCTGGTATTCCAGCTTGAGGGGCTGGAATCCAAACCTCTTTTCCCCTCCACCTTATCATTGAACCAAAAAGGCTTTATGCAAGTTCAGTGGTGTGTGGGATTGGTTAAAAAAAAACACAACACATGATCTGCTGCCAAGCTGCAGCGTATTGCCACTGAGGTCCAAGAGCTCTGGGAAGAATCTGAAACAGGAACATGGTTTTGCTACTGCAAGTTTCTATGATTTTGTGAAAACAAGTATTTTTGTCTGGGGTAGATACACACAAAAAGAAAAGTACATGACTTGCAAGTTCATGAGAAATGAGATACAGTGTTGTATCAAAATGAAGAGAATTTGAATGCAAAAACAATTGTTGGCATAATCATAATAGAAGGAAGAAAATCTCTCTACAGAGAACTGGGCTATAACCCCAGTGGTAGATTTTTTATTTCCTCTAAAGCAAGGGAGTCTACTGTGATACTTCCTCCCTTATTGGTTCATATTTTCTCATGTGGGAGAGCAGGGCTATATCTTTATGTTGTACAATTTAATGGCTACTCAAACATACTGCATTACCTCAGTTTTAAAGTACTGACACATCAGTCAGCAGTAGAAAGATGAACAGGATTCCCTTTTCTTGGCCTTCTGTCCCACAGACTACAGACTAGCAAGTATGTGTTTACTCATCAATTTTACACAAACACTATAATAAAAAGCAAAGATGATGAAAAGATTCCTCCAAATCTAGTCTGCTCTACTAGACTGTGTTAGGAAATTGAGTTTAGCCTAATGTAGCAGAAGAAAGCTTTAACAGGCAGCCAGGCACAGCAGAAGAGTTGCAATATGTAGAACAGTATTTTATTTTACCAAGTTTTCTTAAACATTTATGAGGAGATAATTCCCTTGTCGTTGTTTAAAAACTTGCAGGCTGCAGCATCTATATTTCTCTACCGTTCCTTCCCAGTTTGCTTCACAGGATGTCTGTCATCTCACTACTTTGACTGAAACATTCACCATACTATTCAGGGTTGTACACCACATTTCTATTTAATGTTCAAAATCAAAAGCATGAACCAATATAAGACTTGTGTTGAAACTGTCTCACTCTCTCAGAAGAGGAAACATATTCCATCCCTAGCAAAAGGGATTGGTGGGGTTTTCCAACCTGAATGCATAAGGCAACTCCCAGTTTCTCCCAGTTTCCCAGTTCAGAAAACTCCCAGTTTTCTACATTTTCAGCAAGTAAGGCTTCTCAATAAACAGCTCTCAAAAATAGTATGTCTATGAATGCAGTTAAAAATTTCTTCCCCACTGTGGATATTGAAATTGGTCAAGCGAGAGCAGCAGCAGGCATGAAAGAAGCGTGATGCTAAGAAGGTGACTTCCTTGGCCTGCACAGAGGATCACTCACCGCCAAGGACGAGGTGCTCGTCAGGCGGCTGCCGATGTAACTCTGGTTAGTGGAGCTGGGGCTCCTCCCTTCTGTGGCACTGTGAGACATCAAAGCCCTGTGGAGAGCTCGCTTGGGTGTTTTGGAGAAAGAAAAGGCTCTTGTGACCTGAGGAGTTTGACAAGTGGTTAAACACTGACAAAAAGGAGGCTGTAATAACTACCGGATCACAACCGGCCAAACACCCACACCCAAAGTGATTTGACTCTTAAAGGCTCCCCATCATCCTTGCTACTCTCATTCTGTCCAAATATGAGGATAACACAGCAGGGGAAAAGGAGGGCAAAGATTCAGGGAGAAGTCAAAATAAGATCTGGTCACCTAGGCTTCCCCACATCCCTCAGTCCTACAGAGTCAGGCCCCCTCTCCTCTAAGCTGCTCTCAATTTTGCATTATATTTAAAAGACTCAAAGTATTAAACAGCCTAAGTTCCATGACAGACTCAAAAATGACTACATAATACTTATGACTGTAATACTTAAAACTGTATACAGATATTCCAAAACCTTAAACACCCCTCACCTTCTTTCTTTAAGGAGCTTATACTTAAGAGTTTTAGTTCAGATTAAGTTTTTCCTGTCACTACTGTAAATACTACAAGCCACCTGAAACAGGAATCCCAGCACAATTCTCTGACTAAAAAGCACTATCTTACCTTTTTTGATGTTTTCTTTATTGCCCTGGATGCTCTGCTTAAAGTACTGTCCATATCTTTAGTATTTACTTCAACTGAATCAGGATCAGTAACATAAATGAGATTTTCCTGTAAACAAAAATAATCTTAATAATGGTCAAATATCAGCACTTGCCAAAATATAGTTTTCTAGTTCATTAGATCAAATTTAGAGGTTTTAATTGCCATATTCTTCCATATTTAACTCTTTATACAGTCCAGCAGCTCTTTGTTTTCAAGCCATTTCCTTAGATCAACAGCTAGTGCAGTCAGTTTGTGAAACCAGTTCATCAGTAGTTTAATATTCAGTTTGTCTGATTCAGTTTCAAGTCCAGGGTTGACCAAATTAAAGGTAGTAGTTCTGAGGCATCCCTAGGGAGTCTCCAAGGTAAACACTGCTTTATTCCTCTGACACATCTAGCACGTTTCTGACATCTTGAGAGCTCCAGCTGTCAAACATTAAGACTAAAATCTTTCAGCTTAAGTGCAATACATGTTGCAGAACAGCCAGAGTTTTGGGGTGTTTTCATGCCTCATTCCTGAACTCCAGCATGTGCAAAGCAATCTCTGGCTACCTACTTACAAAACTTGGGGGGCAGAGGGGGCACACACGGGAGTGGGAAGTTGCTGGGATGATTTTTTTCACTGCTTTTGTCTTTATTTTGAGAAAAGACATTTTACATTTAAAAAACACCAAAATCTCAGAAGGACCCCAGTCAGCAGCTTTATGGCCATTCCCAGGCCCTAAGGAAGAGTAGCCAAAGCCTTTGCTGCCACCAGGTGGCAAAGTCAATGTTATCGCCCTCACATGATGCTCTAGAACTCTAAAAACAAGCAGAAGTGCTTAAATTGAAGCACAGTTTGACATTCAAATCAGCAAGAAAAAAGTATTATATAGTTGGTACAAAGCAGTAGTTACACAAATTATAGCTAATGGGATTCAGCACGGAAGGTTACAATTTGTCAGCACATGATTCCGAATGCCTTGGGGCAAGAGGGAACGATACATTTATTATACAAAGATTTAATTTCTATTAAAAATCCAAGTTATATGTGACACAAAATACTGAAGATAGGCAACACACAGATTAAACTAAATTAACACTTCCAAATCAGCACTTTTCCTACTCAGTACCTAAAAAGGAGGGGGAACCACAAAGCCAAGTCCCTTATTCCTAAGTCTCTAGATCACAAGACAGACAAAATAAAACCAAGATGCTGTTTTCATTACTCAATTACCTCTCCTGTAACAAGCATGTCTTTAAAAATCACAACCAAATACTGTACTGTAAGAATACACTGCAGAACATAAAACATTTCTAGTTTACACCAAGTAGCTTCAGCTATATGTACTGCACGTATTTCCAGCAAATTGAGATGACTGATATGCATAGACTTACATAATTAAAACATTAGCTGAAAGCCTCTTGCTGTAATTGGAGAGGATCTACTCCTCAAATTAGTGGGTTTCTGACTGCAGAAAGCCCACACACTGAACTTCTAGAAATGTGACAAGTGCCTCCTTTATTTCACTGTTTTTCTTATTTCCTTGTTTTAAGGCTGGAGGCTTCTGTCTATGGGAGGAAGATGCTTCGTGTCTCTTGCATCATGGTGCAGATAAAGTATAGAACAAAGAACTCAACCTGACACAGTTAAACCAAACCAAGTGATTCCTAACACTGGGATTGTAAATTCAAACATAGCTGTGAAAGAAGCAAGCTGAATACAGATCTTGTTAGATCTACAGTGCAGAGTTGAATCATACCCTATCACCATCACAAATTAATTATAAATAATTTTTGATTTTTAACTACTACCTATCTTCTGCACAAACTAACTTCCAGGCTGTCTCCTTTTCTACTTTTTAACCACTCACTTGCAGACATGTTAGCACAGGTGTTTTCTGCTCTACTTTACCTCAGGCATGTCCACGATTAATTTCTTTAGCTTCAGGTGCTTTAAGCTAATAAGAAGGAAATATTTCCACCAGCAACATGGTTCCAGAGTACTTACTGCATCTGCTTTACAAATAGTGTTGGCCACATGCCGACACAACGTCTTCAGCCAGTCCTCCTTGCAAGGGTCTTCAGTTGTCATCTGGAAACTGAGCAGCTTGTTGTTGAGTTCTGTAGGTGGCCTCACAACCAAGGCAAAGGCTTTCTGGCAATCTACAGTTTATTAAAAAAAGCAAGGAGTTAATACAAAGAATAATGATTTTTTTCCTGTAATTAAGGGGGAAACCTTCAGAAGGGTCAACCCTCTGTCTGCCAGGAGCTGAAGCTACAGACATGATTTGGTGCAATGATTTTGTCTCTATTTACAAATTAGCTGCTGTATCACTTGCAAGAGCAGAGTTCTGTCCACAGCCATCATTAAGAGGCTGCAATCAGCTGTTCACGCAACACCTGATTATTCACCAAATAATCTGCAGAGTAGTCAGCCTCATCTAACCTCTTTGCCATTTCTCTTTTTAATTGAGTTTCTATGTTCAGGTGCTTCAGAGAAAAAGCAGAACACATGATGTGCATATTATCACTTACAGTGAAACACCAAATCTTGCCAGGATAGAAATCTAGAAACTAGTGTGACTAGATTCTTTGTAAGTCACTATCAAGGCTGGAGCAGTATGGCAAAGCAGACAGAGAAATTAATCATCTTTTAAGATGCCAAGCACAGCTCCTCCTCAGCATTATCATCACCAGTTAGAAGAAAACTCTGGTTTCACACCAACAGCACTTTTCTCTGGCCAATCTAATGCTCTGGGCTAAGTTTGAGGTTTAGTTTTTATTTTGTAAATCCAGAGCTGTCAAGAGTTTAACTCTGTTTATCTCACACTGCCAATTGCTCGGCTTATGCTAACGCCATCTAGTAGTTCTGCCAAACTCAGCATCCTGCAGTGATTCTTGAAAAGCCAAAAGCTATCAGTGCAAGGAATCCTCAAGCTCATAGAGAGATTCAAACACAAGCTTTTACTTAAATCACATACCTAACATACCATACAATAAATACACCTTAGCCTTCCATCCCACAGCAGCAGAGCTTCCTCCTTCACACTCTGAAACAGTTTTCCTTAGCTACCACAGCACTCCAAAACACACAGACCTTCTGTCTCCCTGATGTCCAGGACTTTCTTGATTTGTGAGAGAGGCATGAGAACAACATGCTTGAGAGATGCAGGAGGCCTTGTGTGGCCATGGGGACTCTTGAAAGCTCCAATAACTTTATGCCGTTTCCTCGCAATCTGTGGTTAAATAGGAGAGAAAGGCTCAGTTGGAAGATCTCTTGCCATTGTTTCCTCTTTCTTTTTTTACCTTCTACTATACAGGAAGGCACAGAAAATCTTGCTACTCTACCCCATAAATCTTAAAGGAATTCATTTATCTCACTGTTCACTGCCTACACTTCAAGGGGCCCAGCAATATTTGTTACTTGGCACCAAAACACTCAGCTGAAAAATACAATAAATTTTTTAAAAATACCTAGAGAGGAAGTAATTTTGCATTACAGACCTCAATTCTACCCTGCATGACAAACAAGGGTCCTTTGAAATCTACCACAAGGTAGTCTAGATTTAAACAGAAAAGACAACATCTATATGCATGAACCAACTTAAGATGTGGTGTGTTATGTACTAGAAGTATCACTTGCTGTTGCTTTTGCATTCAGCCATTGAGCAGGCTTTGCACAAAAAGCATGTAAGGCACTTGTGTTAAAGTAATGCATCTTCAGCTGTTTGTCTCTTGTCCAAGAGACGAGCCAAGAAGCTTTAATAAAAGTGGTTTTACTTTCCTTTCCTTCCTATACAAGAAGTGATGAAACTGAGTCAACTGGACTCCCGGGAAGAGTTCATCACTAGTCACAACAACAGGCTTTTGTCTCTAAGTGCTGCTTAGGACAGGACTAATTTTGAATTATTCTGCAGTTGGTCTTCTATAAAGACAGTGTTCTTCACTGCTGCAGATAGCAACAAGTACTTCATGAAAGGGTCCTTCATAAATTCAGTTTTTACACATTAGTCTCCAAAACCCAGTTAGATTTTTCCCCTCTAGTTCTTCCTAACACATTTTTAGTCTAAGGCATTTATTGTGATTTTTTCTTTTGGTAGCCTAAGAACAGACAGATCTAGCTAACATATTAAGCTGCTTTTATGTTTTCACTGTGGCTGCAAGACATTAAAGGCTACATTAACACTTCTCAGCCATGCAGACTATGCTGGCTTATACACAGTAGTTAATGAAAAGGAAACATCAGCACATGTTGACCTGTCAGCAATCTGTGACTTAGAATTCTGCCTCAAACATTCTTAAATTTTACTTATTTATATTCATGTGTAGTGTCAAGCCTCTTACAATTCAGTTCATGAGATGTACTGGTATAGTCATCTTACCTCTAAGCAATCATTGAACAGAAAGAGTGTGACCTGCTCTCCCCTGTCACAGAGGTCATCACCAAGTGCTACAGTTTCCAGACGCTGAACCAAGCTCCGGTGAGAGGACAGGAGATTGGCCTAAATGACAGCAAAAAACTCATTAAGCATTTAGTTCAAGGGCTGGATTACTGCTTGCTTACAGCTTAACACTGGCAATCTGTTTAAACCAGCACCACTGCGTTGTAACCTCGCACGCTTGCAAAGGGAACAAAGCACTGCAGTCATTTAGCAGAACTGCAACTTTGGAGGAATTACTTACTGGACATCCATCCACTTCATAGACAACATCAAAGAACTGCCTTTGTGCCTCTGTTTTTCTTTTGTCTTCATTAATATGTCTAAGGAAAGCAAATTATATTAATCTTCACCACCAAGCAACAGTAAATGGATGCACTGCATTCATGACATACAAAACTAATAAAGCTAAATATTCAGGGATAGAATTTATACAGCAGCACTTGCCACACTTGCCTGACAAAAGAGCCAAATACCACGTGAAATCACATAAGACACTTCAGCCCTAGAACACTATTCTTGTCATGCTACCAGGACATGACACTCCAATCAGTTAATATCCAGTTCCCCTGCCCTGCAAGATTTTGAACAAGAGACTGACACAATGCAGTTCTTTACACCCTGCATTTTGTCCCTCCACAAATCAGGACTGCAGCTCATCAAGCAGCAGATGCAAGAATAATTACAATTTAAAAGTTGTTGTTAAACTGGACAAACATTTACCCAATTAATGCAGGAGTTCTTGCTGCTGGAGACATACGCTACACTTCAAAAGAGGTGAGACTTACAAGCTAAACAACTTCAGCTTTCAGCTAATTAACTCATGGAACAGTGCCAAGAAGAGCTAATACAGGGCCAGAAGAGAAACTAATCTCCCACCAAAAGTCTGTCCTTTCAGTGGATATATGCACAGAAGTAAGATTTAAAGACAAAACCCACCTCTTCCATTCCAGACAGAAGAGATAGAAATAACAGTTGGAACAGAACAGAGGACTGAAGAGAGCCCCTGCTGAGGCAGGGAGTCAGCAGAGGCTCAGGTACAAGTGCTAAGTAACAACGTCACAGACTCCTTCAGAGCTCTGGCACAGAACACCAAAGTCACAACAGCAGCCAAAGGGAGGCTGAAGAACACATACAGTTATATTTACTTACTGTTACCTGTGGCAACAAAACACTGATAGTAATTTAGGAGGAACAGAGGGGTTTAAATGAAGTATGTTTAACAGTATGTTCCATAGAATGAACATGACTTACGTCATCACCTCCTTTAATGATTCAATAGCTCTCTCTAGCATTATTTTATCTGGGTTCTCTTCAGCTGTATGTTTCTTAATATCTACAATTAAAGAAAAAATTACAGAAATAAAAACTCCACACACATTACAAGTGCCTGAAAAGAAATATGAAAAACTCAAGTTTATACTGAGTTAAGATAAGCTGACTGAAGAAATTAGATCTGTCCTGGAGTCCAAATAGCACTGTTAAAGAACTAGGCTGAAGGGAAGTTTTCCAGGCATCTCATTAAGAAAAAAAAACAAACATACAATATAGAGACCAAACCCTTAAACGATTAAAAAAAATTAAACTGAAGTGCAAAGACAAGCATAGAAGTCTTTTTCTACCTGAAGCAAAGGGTGATGATGTGGATTTTTTATTATTTTTATCAACAAAATAAAAGTGGTTGATACCAGGTGGAACACATGAAACTGTAAGCCTTGTCAATATGAATTGCTCTCTAGTTTATGTTAGTCTCATTTGAATCTCAATTATATTCTTGTTTGAAGAGACAGAATTGTCAGTGCAAACTGTTCCTCTATCTGTATCCTGCATACAAATGCATGGACAAGTGGAATTTAGTCAGAAGTACGCCTTCTTCAGTAATCATGCCAGTAACGGCATGACTGCCAGCAATCATGGTAAAATCACATAATCAGGCTTGTTTTAGACAGGAAAAGCTGTTGATAATGATGAAAGTAAATGTTATCTTATGGTTTTAACACCTTCACAGACAAACTAATAAAAATTGTATCACTGGATTACCATTTAGTAGGAGGGCAACACTGGGCAGTCTTTGAACAGGACGGATAAGGAGCTCAGCTAGGCTTTGGCGGCCACATTCAGGTTTAGCTTGATTTATCTGGGAAAAAGGAAATTAAGTTTACTTTTTTTTTTTTTACACATACAAGAAAAGCACAAGATCAGAGAAAAATTGCCTTCCTTGAAATTAGCATTGCTATACACCTGTGAGGATTGCTTACCACAGTCATTAACAGAGCATGTTAAAAACCACATTATATTTGAAACTGCACAGTGATTGATGTTCTCAGAATGTTTCGTTTTAAGGTGTCCCTATCAACCCCTCAGCCCTTGTTTCAGCTGCTAATGTGGACTGGGACAGGGGACAGCCTGTTCTCTTTATTTCTTCCCCATCTTTTAGATATCAATACTTGGATGTAATTTCTAGTCCCTTAGAAAACATGAGCTGAAATCTGTCAGTGTGATTACTTGACTATTCGGATATAAAAGAGGAGTTAAAGCTACACTGCATTATTAACAGTACACACATCTGAAGAGCTCAAGAGTCTTAAAACTCATCTTCAGATAACTTTCTTTGAAGATCATCTTCCTGTTAGATCTCCACTGTTAGGCTCCTATTCATTAGTCACAAGAACGTTGAGAAATTCTACCTCCCTGGAGCTTCACAGCTGCCCAAAGACAGTTAAAAGCTACTTCAGAAATAAAGTCTCACAAACACTGGGAGGGCACCAGTCAAAGCAGCAGCTCCAGTTATCTTTACAGAAAAGAGAAGACATGTATTTGGGAGGAACTTTTTCCAGCAACAGATGCATATAATCAAACCACCTTGAAAGCTGTTAAACAGAGGAGGAGCTCAGACCTTTTATGAAAGGGTCATATGAGGAGCTTGAGGGATTGAAGTTGAAATCCTTCTTATTTCTGTCTCACCAAGAGATGCTCAAATTCCTTCAAGCTTTCAAATTTCACATTCTTCCATCTACTGCATTCAGTAGTACATGGCAACAGTCTCCATGTTCTATAGACTTAGTTCCGCAGACACCTACCTTTAGGAAGGCATGAAACCTTGGCTTCTGCTTTTCACATCTTGTAATTGTCTCCTTGCTCATTTCAAAGAAATTCACAAAGGGAGGGTATGTTTTCAACAAGTCTTTTGACTGAAAGAAACAACTGTTAGGGCTCCGCTTTACATATTACGTATCATTGTACATATGTTCATATGCCCTGAGCCATACAAAGCTGCTCAAAGGCACATTGCAAAAAAGAATAATAAAAAATGTGTTGCAAACGCATACATGTTCTCAGAACAAGTTAAGATGTTTTTGCACGCCAGATGCCCCAGACTGATGCTGCTGATTAAATGCAGGCTGCTCTCACCAGCATCAAGCAAACCTGTGACAATCTCAGAAGCTGCTGAGCAGCTCAAGTGGGAGGCAGGTTCTTACCTAGCAAGAGGCTTTTGGTAAGAATTTTGGAAATATCAGACAGATATTTTCTCCAGTAACTGCAATGACCTTTTAAACCACCAGAAGCAACAAAGACTGAAAACTTTTGAATGACAAGCACTATTTGTCCCAAAATCATCATGTCAGCAAAAGCACAAGATACCTAGCAGCCTATTTATGTCCAAATCCATTGCAGTCCCAGACCTAGCTTTCCTGTTCTACACAGGACTCCTTATTCACTTACACATTTCAAGTCTTAAACAAAAAAAACCACAAGAAGTTTCTATGAAAAGTGATTTTCCTAGCTCTTTACTATTGATCAGAGGCAGCAGATGGCTAAAGGCCCAGGAAGTAGCTTTTAATGTCTGAGTAAAAAGTGTGCCTGTAGTGCTGCAAATTACAGCTCTCAAACTGTAGCTATTTGTAGGTTTAGTCCCTCATACCAGTGGACAGACACATACACTGAAATTCGACATGGATTGCATCATCTAACTTAACTGAAAAGTCTAAATAAAAAAATACAGTGATACAAGTCAGAATTTCCTCAGCGGTCCTTTGCTTGTGTTTGCTAGCTCCTAAAAGTGGATTGTTTTTAAGGCAAGATAATAGTTGTAAGCATAAAAAAAGAAACAGGAACTTACATATTTAAGAATGATATCACCAATACTTTTGCTCTCAGTCCAATTTATCATAAGATCTTCCAGGTCTTCCTAGAATACATGCAGGGATGGGGGGAGAAAATAAGCTGAGCATAAACTGCACAAAACCATTAAATGGGATCAGTATTTTGCCAAGCACACATCATTAGGTGTGTTTTTGTGCTGACAAAACATGCAATCCTAAAAGCTGTACAATTTCACATTCAGCCCCTCCAGTCTACTAAGGGCTCAAAACAAGAGATGTCTGGCTTACTGAATATGTATAGATGGTTGTATATCAATGCAAGTAGAGCCTGGCAGCACACCAGGACTAGCCAAGTCCGCAACAAGATGACACTGCTGCATCCAACACACTACACAACACATCCCAAAGGAATATTAAAGGATACACAGGAGACAGTTGATCCAATTCTAGTTAAGAGTGCACAACTAATCTAGGACTTAAGTCTGTAAGATAGGATTGAAATAGAACTAGGACAGATTCCCCTCACTGGCTACGGTGTCAAGGAAAGTGAGACCAAGCCTATTAAGCCTGTATCAGCTTGATAAGGATCAAGCTCATTCACCATCAGTTAGTAAGAGGGACAGGAGTGGATACCTGAAGGTTCTGGAATCACATTAGGTGAAAAAGATTCATCACTAATAGTGGTTTGTTGCTGCCACTGCTCGTATCTTTATAACACCAAAGGTGAAGGAAAACACAACAACAACATCAAAGCAACTCTCACTGCACTGCGTGCTGCCGGTGACTCCAATTTGACACATGGACACACAGCTCTACTTTCATCTCAGTCTCAGTGGGCACACATCAATTCCTGGTGTGATTAACCAGACTGGACCCCATTGGTTGGAAAAAAATCAACAACAAAAACCGTATAAACAGATCCCCCAGTTGCAGGCAGCCTGCAAGTCTCTTTATTTTAAAAGCCTACTGTGAAATGCTGCCAGGAATAGGCAAATGCCACTGTTTGAAAGAGTATGTATCAGCACCAGGAAGAGTCTATACCTAACCAGCAGATGCAACTGAAAACATGCAGAAAAGATTCAGTCTCTATGAAAGCTTCCCCTGCAGAGAGGAAGGTGCAGCTTGCCTTGATTTTAGTGTGCACATCAAGAATATCTGGAATGCTGCCGAATATGGTCTTGATCTCTTCCTGAGCAAGGATTGGTCCCCCAAGTTGTCCTTCCTTCTCCAATGGAACTTGAAATAACTGATGAATTAAGAGAAAAAAAGTTAATGCCCTCGCAACTGCCAAACATTGTGTTAGAAATAGTTATGAAAGCAACAGTTTTCCTTCTAGATCATAATTTCCTGTAGTCACAATCTTGAGATGCCTCCATTCAGCAAGAATGGGTTATGGAGAGTGGTTTGAAGATACAAACACTTAGTTTGATACATCACTACAGCATAACCCCCTTTCATCTCCTTTTCTACTCACACACATCTTGGCTCATTCTTTAAGTAGCTAATCAGCTGCAGTGGAAATAAACTTTCAAGAAATTAAGCTTTTCTTGTAAGTTGTTTGCTATTCTGCTCTTCTTCGAATAATTTAAAAAACAGATTTTTCTTTCTGCCATCTCTCTCTATTCACTAATATCTAAAATATTAGTCATGAAGATCTTATTTTCCTGACTTCCAATTTCCATATATATTGCAATACCACTGCAGATCCCAGATTAAAAATTGTATTTTCCAACCTGAAATTGAGTATTTTTATATGTCAGTAAAATTACATGAGACTGTTTATATTGTCATCTTCCTATGAAGCTTAATGCACCCAAGCCCTTAAAACCCTGCAAGTCACAGGCTGAAAATACTAATTGATGTAAACACTGGATATCTGATTATATTTGATCTGGACTGGCTTTTAAACCATCTTACCTGAATTATTGTTGTCAGAATATCAACATAGTTACTTTCTGTCTGATACAATTCCTTTGCAACCTGCCATCTTGCAGACTGCTTGAGAGGAAGAGGAGTTGAGTTTTTGGAAGGCCTTGCACAGGATTTTGGTGTTTCTGATGAAGAGATATTCCCAAAAGAAAATAGAGATTTATTACAATAGAATCCCTGAAAACAAGCTCACCCTCAAAGAAAAAAAAAAAATCACCTTCAGAATTTTTAAGTGAAGATAAGTTTGGGGTTTTTTTAAAGGCTATATTCTAGGTATCAGGGCTCTTTCTAGAAAACTGCTCTCTTTATTACAGCCTACTTATAGAACAACAGTAATATTTTATTCCTCAAAACTAGACTGAAACTAATAAGCTGTTTATGAGCAGGTCAACAACTTGACCCTATTATTAGTACCTTGTTTAGCAGGAAGCAAGGATTAGGTGCTGAACATTACTTATTCATACACTATGTACAAAAGTGCTTTTCTACTTTCACTTTGCCATGTAAACAACAATCTCTCAGCTGCCTACCACCCTTGCATTAGCTGTGTAGCTCAAAACCATTTATTAAAATCAGCCTTTGCACACAACACTGACACTTCATCCTACATGGGGAAGGGGAAAGACACACAAAATTCATTTCTCTTAAAGCTAAAGCCAAGGTGGACCTGGAATACTTCATGACTTTCAAATACTTGCTCATGTATTGGATCTCAGAGACCTATATTGACTTTATTTGATATCAAGGCTCATTACTGCATAGTTAACAATGAAATATGTACCTTATCTGTTGTTTCCAAAATAACATATTCTGTGACTGACTGCTGCTGTTGGATTAGAAGAAAATTCCTTACCAGCAGTAACAAGAGCACTAGCATAATTTAAGAAAGCTGATCTTTCCTAAATTCCTTCTGAATTATCACTAACAGGTTGTGCCTCATTGAGAGCTCTCATGTGATTTGAGTTTGCCTTTTTAAAGCAGTAGCAGCTCCAGATACCTCCTCTCTATGATGGGCCTTTTACAAACACTTGGGTATTACCTTTTGACTAACCCAAAATTTTGCAGTCCTTCTCTTCCACAAGAGCCACATGCAGAGATATTTAAAACTCTGTCCATTCACTCAAAATCAGTTGATGATTTATATTCTTGTGAAGTTTTAGACATGACAGTTTGCTGGCACAAACAGTGTTGCCTCAAAAGAACATTTCAAAGATCTAGGAGAGGGCTCTGCAGGAATTTTCCCTTTAACTCCTTTAGAAAAGAATCTTTGTCCTCCTTCCTCCAAGTATCCTACAGAGAGCATTTTAGATGGATTTACTGTTGACTATGTTGCTAATTTGCTACAGACTGCCAGCAGAGTATTTGAAGCATTTTGGAGTAACACTCAACTGTAATTCCTATTTATCACCTCCACATCTTTTCCTTCAGATATGAATATGCTTACTGTGATGACAAGAGGCAGCTTGGCCTGTGTCTGAACTCTTCACTCCAATTTTTTCCTCCACACTTCAAAAAGGCAAAAGCCTGGAATTACTTTGCAAATCTGTAGCAGAACCTGTAAGACTTCCCTACCACCACCATTTCCACTTGCACGCAAGAGCTGTTAAACATTCTAAGTGCGGCTGAATGGAAGGTTTTAGCTCTACCTCCATTGGTAGTACTTGACTCTGGAGTGTTGGAAATATCCAGCAAGGACCCAATAGAGAGGGAATGTTCAGCTGAGGGGCGTTTCCGAGGAGGGAATGGGGACATGTCTGTTTCCCTGGTCAGCTGGGCCAGAGTCTCTTTCAAGCGGCGCCGTTTGCGGTTGCTGTTGGGAGTGCTCAGGGAAAGCAGCGACACCGACTTCTTGAAGTCAGGACTCTCTGACTGCAGTGAAAGAAAACTTCATTTAGTGGGTTTATCCTCTGTGTCCAGTTCAACTCAGTGCAGAGATAAGCTAATTATTGAGATCAACACACAACACAGAAGGAAACTTCTTAGAGAAGCCAAGGCAAAATGGGTGAAGCTTTTTTTTTTCCATTTTAAAATGAAAATCACAGTAGTATTTTGTTTGACTAAAAATAAAACCTCTGGGAAGCAGAAAAAAGTTTCTATTCCAAATTAGTATTGTATGTATAAAATTTATAATGGATTACCTGGAACTTAAATGCTGCTTTAAACCATCTGATCTCTGGCCCCACACACACTACATTGCATGATAATTTTACCACCAAAATATGCTGTGCATTGTGTGAGTGTTCAACATACCTTCTCAAATAGATACATGGACTCTCCAGCTCTGGCATCCATTTGAATGCTTCCCCAAAACCACTAAAGAAAAAAGAAAACACACATTAAGAACACATTACAGAGCTTCACCCAAAGTTAAAAATATTGAAAATAATCTATCATAGTAACACAGTTGGCATGGAAGATATTTTTTCAGAATAAGCCATATGCTTGCATGTGGCACACACAGTTCTACACAGCATTCTCTAAAGGATTTTCCGCACTAACCTCTTGCTTTACAACATAAAGTTTTTTTAATGGTTCAAATGGAAGGTCTTTTACTGTACTTTCTTCAACCACCAAGTGCGTGCACCTTTCATCACCAACTGGTAAATAATGTCCTCCTAGATTAAAAAAATGCAAATTAGCAAGAGGAAAGGGTATTACTGTTAGAAATTAGTATCTCACTTAACAGTTCTGGCACCTATCATTAAACTCCACCCCATTCTTCCCAGAGGTTTTCATAAACAACCACCTTGCATTTCTGTCATTTCTTCCATGTTAGCTTTCTCATCATCAGAGAATCCCAGGAAACTTAACATGCAATCCTGAAAGGGAGGCACCTTGAACTGATTTCTAAAGTCATCATCAGCTGCACAGAAATCACTGAAAGAAAGAAGATGCATCAAAAGGTCACTAAATCAGTGCTAGTCAGTGTTTAGGCAGAAGCTCACAACATTTCAGGTGAATAGGATGCAAGGTGAAGGCTGAAGAAAAATAAACACCTACATTTCATTCCTTTTCTCCCATGCCTTATAAATCCACTCAGCTTTCACGATAGGAATACCAAGACTTACAGCAATCTACAAAACAGGAAAAGCATAAGATGTATCAAATATTCCATTTAAATCTTTCCCATGTCAAGAAAAATTTGTAACCTTCCTTTTACTTTTCAAGACAGATACTGCAAAAAGAGAATATATTCTTTCAAGAGTCATATCCAACTGCAGCTCCCCAGAGTTAGAATGTATGAATTCAGTGACTAGGAGATCAGATCAATAGCTATTTTGACATTTCCTCAAAAGTGCACCATTTTGTTAGTCTGATATCCTTCATCACTCTCAAAAACACAAAATCAAATCTCTGTTCCAGTGGAATATGGGATCTTTTTTTCTGCTTTTGATACTTTGTATGAAGAAGAACATCCCAGCCTGCTATTATCAAAGAGAAAGTGACTATTTGAAAGGTAACTGCCATGACTGCTTGAGAGATTGCACAGTTTTCCTACATTTTCTCCTTTGAGTTGGCAGAAAGGAGTGTTTGAACAGGAAGTAGGACTTCTCTTCCAACTGCAAGATTATAAAGACAAACAAGAAAAAAAAAAAGCAGCATCCTACCAACAATTCAAACAAGGCAGAGTCAAGGGTCATAGACATTGCTATGTCATATTAAACACTATAAAAACCTATAATCTTTTATTTACTTCTAAACTGGACATAAATGTCCCAAATGATTCCCTTTTAGAATAAGAAAAGTAAAAGCACATTCATGTCTATTTATGCATAAAGGAAGATTTGAAACCTCATCCATAACAAGTTAAAAATAATTTTTAAAAGAAGATATGCACCAACTAAGGACTAAAGTTTTTTGCAAGTTACCTCGAAGTTTATTGTTTGGATAGACAAAAGCAGGCAAGTTGATACTGAAACACTTTTTTATTAATGCCTTAACTACTGGCAGTGTCAATACTTAACCATTTTGAATCCTGTTATTTACTGTACTTGTCTATTTCAAATTTATGTTACTTAGATCTCCCACACAGACAAAAACATACCAAAGCTCAACACCAGACAGAGATGAATTCACCATTACAGGTATTGTTGTCAGCACAGGAAAAAACAGCAGCCTCTGAGCTGAAGTATAATGAACAAATTTAGTCTACAAGAGCCAAATTCCAAAGGTTTCCATAAAACACCAACTCAGGCTTACATACTCTGAATTTGTCTCCATGTGTTGAGTTTGCCACCAGATGAGTAACTTTTGAGCTAAAGTCCCTTCGAATAATTCCACCCATGTGATGAACCAAGGTCACGAGCTTAACCTGAAAAATGGACATGAAAAGTTTTCAGGATCTTTTGAAGAGTGAGAGCACTACAAAAGTGATTTAGAAAGCAAGTTACAGAAGGTTACATTAAATACCTAGGAATAGAAATACTCTGATCTGTTCTTAAAACAACTTGTTCACATCTACAGCTGATACATCAAGAGAACTATTCAGATTTCTTTTTATTTCAACATTTAGTACAGCCTTGCTATGTAGTTTGAAGACTACCCAAGCCACCAGTACTCTCATGATCATCATACATAATGCCTTCACCTTTTCACACATACTAGATTTGAAGTACATTTTCCTTGCTGACTTAGCCAATTCTAGATCAAACCTAAGTAACACCAACACTGGGCAACATTTTTGGTTTGAGATTTTTTTTTTTCAGATGAAGATATGGAGCCATATTGTTAATTCCCAGGTGTCCAGTAGGGAAATTAGATGGCAACTGCCTCACTGAAATGGAAAAGCAAAGTGCTAGAGTATCAAAGAGTAAAGTCCTGATAGCACAATATCACGACAAGATAACCTGCCTGCAAATGCTCTGAACAGAGCTACAAAAATTTACTTGGCCACTCTACCACCAGTACAAAAAAAGAGGACACTACTGGGAAAACATCATCTTATCTGAAGCCTCAACTTACAAATCTTTAAGCCCTATTGAATTAGAGCAGTTTAATGTCACTCAATAAAAAAGTGACCAAAAATTACACAGATAAAATGACTTGAACAAAGCTTTGTTCTCAAAATACCACCACCTCTGGACTTGCAACCAAACAAAAGAACAAACAGATCATTCTCCCCATACAAGCTTGAGCCATGGTTCAAAACCTAAACCTCGTGGGTGATAGAACAGAAGAGTATCTTGAAATGGTTTTACCAATCCAAAGAAGAAAAAAGTCTTACTAGTTCCTCTTTCTTTCTGAATCCTGTAAAGCACAGTACCAAGTTCAACATACTTGCACAGTACAGTGGACGGCAGGAGAAAGGTAAAGGCTGAAAACAAGAAGAAAACTCATTAGTCAACAGCATACTGCTCCTATTAAAGTTTTCACATTACCTTTAATACAGTATTCTTATTTCTAGTATTAAAAATGCATCAGACACTAGTCCAAGTCCGCATATTCAGTTATACCCCAGCTCCAGGCCTGCTAGCCTTCTGATAAAGCAACTAGAGCATCCCCAATTTCCACAGGTAGAGCTCCATCCTTTTATTTCCTCCCCAGTCTATCTGCCCTACATGACAACTTCTGGAAATACAAAGTGACTCCTGGAGAATCATTTGTATGCTGCCTTTCCTAATGGCACAGTGTCAACTGGTGATCAACCACTCCCACAACTACAGCAGCAGTTACAGCCTTACCACTGTTTGCCTGCACTCTCTCACTACATGCAACATTCTAACACAGCATTAGAAACTTGCTTTTCTTAAAATTCTCTTGCTAGGCATGTTTATAACTGATTGAAAAAGCAAGAGAGATTTCACTGTGAACTCTTGGAACTCACTGCAGCAGGGAACTATTCATCTGATTTGAGCAGGAAGCACACACCTCTCCTCTCTGTGCACAGTGCAGCACGACTGGCGGCCCGATGACTCGGCAATCTGCCTTGCAGAGGTTGCTAAAGATGGGAGCTTGGAAGTCTGACACAACGAAGATCGTCTCATATTCTGGGGAATCAGAATCTCCAAGCTCTTCTATCGTGTCTGTCTTTATGTAGGGCATTTTAATTTCCTTGATGCACAGGGGTGAAAGGGAAAGCATTATTCAGGCAACACACTTGCACAAGTGTAAAATTCAACTGATGTTTATTTTGGACCATTAGAAAAATGTATGATTCATATTTCAGAGAGAGTTAGGATTTGTGAAAGCTGAATGCAGTGCACTGTTCTCTAGCATAAGAATAGCTATGAACTGCTGCATGTTTTAAAACTGAATGTTTTAAAGTAATTCCTGCTTTTGAAGAATCAGAATTCTGGTTGCTTTAGCAGTTTACCTATCAGTGCATACTGATAATGTAGCACTAGAAATAGCTAGATAGAAAAAAACCCTTAAGCTCAAAAGCTAAATGAAATTTCAGACAGTCAGAACAGCTTAGCGTACTTTGGGATGCTACTAAAAAGTAGCATCCAGCTTGCAATAGCAAGCTCCACGCTGCATAACAGCTAAAGAACAGAAATAGATTTTATTCATTGTTCGTCATATTTTTAAGGGGTCCAAAAATTTGGTCCATTCCAATTTCAATCGTTAGTTCCAAACTTTATTTTTTATGGTTTTCACATCAAGAAATGGAAAAGCATTTCTTGCACTTCAGTTTAAATGCAGCTTTCAATTGAAAAAGAAGTCCATTGACAAGTACAAAGTCAGTTCACAGCACAAACTTATGTGTGACTGAATAGGAGCATGCAGTTGGATCTCCCCACGGATATTCTGATGCCCCTGTTAGAAAACACTACTAGGTAAGAGCTGCAGGTATTACTCCAAATTTAAGGAAGTGTTTGTCAAAAAACTGCTAATTTTGATGAGCTGTGACACCACCAGAACCATTAGCATATATTATGACCACTATGCCCAATTAATCCAGATTAAAGCATGTGCACATTTCAGTCCCAGTGAAGTGTAACATGCTGCATGCAATTACATGTGCTTAATTGCATATGACATACCATATGAATAATACTTTTTATTAGTTTTTCTTCTGATTTATCAGGACTACTTTCCTTTATCTTTATAACAGGTACTTCCATTATCTTAATGGTCTGTGGAAGAGGAGAACTTTAGTACAGAAGCAAATTGGTTACTAGAAGTCTGAAGGCATTAACATGTCCTTCCAGTGCCTGTTTTATCTCAGGCCCACATACCTCCAAGGCTTTCAGAAGCTCCTCACGTTTGCCTGCTTCCTGAACCAAAACCACTCTTGTTTCTATTTGAGGCATTTCTTCTGCTTAGAGAGAAGCAAGGATAATATTTGTATTTTAGCAGAAAAACCCACGTTATGTCTAAATCAAGCAATAACGTATAGAAAACACAGGCAGACAGTAGCCTTTCAAGATTCCATATCAGGAACAATCCTGATAATAAATGTTACTTCAAGAAGCATGTCCCTTAATTAAGGCGTACCAAATTGACTTAGAGGCCAAACTTTCTAGCATGACGTGAAACAAGAACCTGCAAATCATGACCAGTCAAAGCAAGAACATAAATGAAGGGGTGGGGAGGAAGAAAGACAACAAGCAAACAAAAAGCCAAAAAAATTAGTGGCTTAATGCTTCTAAAAGAATTAGATACCAAGAGTTGCTGGAAAATAGACAGCTGGTATCTTTTCTAGTTTCCACATTCCTCGTCGACAAGGTTCATTACTTTCTTGGTAACTGAGCAGTCACCAGGAATATCAGAACTGAAATTAGATGCCTTGTTCTTTTTTTCCCCATATCAATAAGCCTTCAAAAAATTAGGATGAAGAACAAGTGTTGCCTCCATGTCATTTGCATCAACAGACCACCAGTAGATTTTGGCTACTACCTTGGAGGAAAACAAAACAGCAACAAAAATCTTTTGATTGGTGGTTGTTTTTTAACTTCAAGATTTGTTCTTGAACTAATTTTAGGCTCAAGACTATTAATCTCTCCACCTGTCTACCTCATGATACCTAATCATCTGTCTGCCTGTACACAACAGACAGCTGTAATTTCCAAACACTGGTGTCAAAATGTCACCTAGAGTGATTTATTCCACAGAAGAGGCATCAAATGGAACTGACAACTTTCTGTACAACAGCCAGAAAATTCATTCAGTTTGCGCTGTAACCCAAAAGTTTGTTAATGAAAGGATCTCAGATCAACACCCTTTTGCCTACTCTGTGTACAGTTCTGGAGTTCAAAGCACCTTTGGTTTTTCAAAACTACTAAATACCTACAAAGTAATCAGTCATTGCAAAAAACAGAGTAGTCTTAAAATAAACTTCCCCCATTACCTTCAACATCCAGAACAGTTGCAGGGAATACATTCTCTTTGGAGGTTTCTGTAATTTTTGAATCAAGAACAGAAGAATCAGCCAGGAGGCTCCTCCCAGTTTCAGACACCAGAGTACTGTTGTCAGCCATGATTACACCTTGTTTCTTTCTTCAACAGCTGGAAGGTAGAGAGGCCAAACTAAGTCACAGGCGCAAAAAGCTCATTCATGAGCATTCAAGAGTCCTATGACTAAGGCTGTAAGAAGTGACTTCAGAAAATAAAACATTTAAGCTCTTACTGAACTCCCACTCCCACTGATAGAGCAGCTCTGAAAGAGCATCAAGAATAACACAACTGATAGAGAGGACTGACAACAAAGCTGTTACAGAAATGGTTCTGTAATTCATCTGCACAGAGGGAGCTTCAGCTCTGAGCACAGGCAAGCACAAACTCAAGAGCTCATTTAAAAAACCTTAACCACAAAGCACCAACAAACTAAAAGCACTTGTTTCTTCCTTCAGTAACAAACTATTATAAGCTACAGCTGAGGCTAAAATTATCATTGTTGAAATGAAACATTAGCAGAAGAATTAAGGTAAGCATAACATCTCTAAAATCTGATTTTTCAGGTGAACTGGCTGGGGATACTGCGGTTAAAAATGAGCAGCCAGAGAGTAGAGCCAGGACTATTTACTCACAGAAAAATTAAAAATGCTTGAGAGTCTCCGCAAAGCTGATATGCATATATATGTCTATCTGTATGGTCTGGTCTGCTGTCCTACATTAACTATTATAGAGCAGAAGTATCCTTTCATCATCAGATAAAGAGGCTTCTGCCTTGTCAAACAGAATGCATCCATGCTCTCATTGCCCATCAGACTTGACACCTACTGGAAAGGCAGAATTCTTAACCCTCTCATATTCTGGGAGCTACCTACCCAAATCTTGCACAACAACATTTATTCTAAGACACCTGCCCAACATGCAGCACATTTTCTCTCACACACATGAGGCAAGCAGAGTGCATTTCCTGTGATTCATCACCCTTGCAGACTTCAGTGTTTGCACAGTGATATCAGAAGTTACCTACAGCAACAACTGCAGCTGAACTGCTATCATATAATAACCCTTTGTAGCACTTTAACTGAAATTGTTCTCATGACTGTAAATGTCCCTTTGAAACAACAGCTACTTAAACACTGCATTAAAGCATTGTCTGAAAGAGGACTCTTGAGGTGGTAAAACCCCTAAAGAACAGCACATACCATTTTTCAAGTTGTGTAATGACCATCCTATCACACAGCAAAGTCAGAAGACAAAAAAACAGTGGGCACTTTGGCATACCAGCAATACAGAAAATACTTTATCTTCCAGAAATCACATGTGGGACTCATGGAAAGGATTCAGGTCTTCATAATACACAAGTTCCTAATACAGTGATGAGCAGTAAGTCAACACTACAAATGTATCATAATTCTAGACATATTCGGTTACCAGACTCACCACCTTAGTTTCAATTTCCAGGTCACACACAGCTGTGCAGCTCCGTGGAATTGAGCTTCCTAGACCTAAGTCCCAGTCACCCACCTCATTTTTCTCAGAGCAGCTTAAGACAGAGCAAGAGGAGAGAGTAACCTCAACCTTAAAGTATCTTTGGGGAACCACCTGGCCAGAATGTTACAATGTCACCACCAGGAACTGTTAGAGAGTTTCCTATTTTTTTACAGTAAGGGTGGAGGGAAGCATAATCTTGGAAGATTCAAACCATATTGTTAATAATGGTTACCACAAAGACAATTACATGCAATTCAGAAGAAAACAAACACTCCAGTAAAAGGCACAATTAAACTTAAATCCTAGAGATTCTTTCTTAGAAGTCTGAGGCATTTGTATGGCTATTGTTATACCAAAAAATATGTATTTGAACTTAAAAAGAACTTGATTGTATATTTGAAGAACTCCATACTTTGGTCTGGGCATTGATTTTCTTTATGGATTTTATAATTTATTTATTTATGAGGTTCCATCTTGGGTGTATTTAAAAATATTCCTTGTTTTAAGAATCATATAATAATAAATAACATAATACTTGTCGCTAAACTTGCAGACTGGAAGTGTCAGGATACAGAGAACAAACAGCACACACAGACACGAACCGAACAGTTTTCCCTCACATAAAGAACAAAACTCAGAACACCCTCACTACAGGCTTCAGGCAGAGCTAATACCGCCACAGCATCACACTCAGAAATGACCTCCCAATAGTTTGTGGAAAGCCTGAAGGACACAAAACACCCACAAACCAAAACATGTTTGTGAAAGCAAGGGAAAAACAGTAAACACCCCCCATGTTTCCCATTTCGCTCCCGAGGAACCACCCAGGAAGGTTCCCGAGCCCACTGCAGGAAAGTGGCGGGGCAGGACGAGGGACCACCACAGCCTCTCTTGCCTCACGACCCAGCAGGTGCCGGCGGGCCCGGGGCTCCGCCCTGCTCAAGGAGCAGCGCCGGCGGCCTTAGGAGCCCTGAAGCAGCGCTGGGGCCCGGAGGCCTCACAGGTGCCCGACACAACCGCCCCACTCCAGGGCCGCCCGCCGCCTGCATCCCCCCCGACCCCGGTGCCCCCTCACCGCCGGTGCCACCCGCCGCCATCCGCCATCAGCGGCCGCCGCCAATTCAAAAACTGAGCCGCCGCACTCACGCCACCGCCCATTGGCTGCCGGCCCCACCGCCCCTCTGTAAGCCGCCCCCTCATTCGCCACCGCCGCGAGATGCCCCGCCCACTTCCCCTTCCTTTTCGGTCATCCCTCCGCCCTTGTCCCTCTCCGATTGGTCGGTGCACCTGCCACTCACAATAGGTGAGCTCCTATTGGCGTAGGCGGGCTTCCTTGGGCAGACCCACACATCTTGTTGCGGTACCGAGCACGGGTCGCTCAGTGGGCGGGGGGAACGAGCTCTGCGCTGATTGGCTGCCGCGGGGTTTGAACGCTCCCAACGGCCGCGCCAAGAGACCCGGATGGAGCGGGCGGGGCGGGAGCGGCGCCTCCCTCATGCCCCTCATGCACCGCTCATGCCCCTCGTCCAGCCGCCCTCCACACCAACCCAGGGCATCAGGCGAAAGTCGCTGTGGTCACCGCAAAAACATTAATGCTGTTAATAAGTAAAAAAAAGGATATCGCTGTGCATCTGTTACACTGAGTTTCAGAATAATCAGTTCGTGGGAAACAGGAGCTGCCGGGAAAATATGACTGGTCAAGATGAAAATCAACCAACTGACTCCACGGAACCAGCCCTAAATCAAATTAATTATACCAAATGCTTTAACCGTTCTTGTATTTTTAATTTTCCCTAATACTAAAGCTTACTGATACGGAATGAAATTCTGTTGTGGGGGCTCAGCATCCTGGAACCTGATTTAGCACAATGTTTCACTGCAAATGTAAACGCCCATTGTGAAAATAGTAAGAAATATATTTTCCACTTCTAGAATGTTCTGTTACCTGCCAAATTGAGTTCTTAAATCTTAAAAAAATTTTTAATACAACAAAGTTTTTTCAATTCAGGCTTTTTAATGACTGATCCAGCAGCTGTAAAAGTCCATTGACTTATGATTTGGAAGAAAAACAGATTACAAAAAAGCATAAAATGATAACAGGTGTTGTTCATGTGGATAAAGATTTGCTGGTGAGGTACACAGAAATGAGGACTGTTTTCCTGAGGAAAAGATTTCAGAATAACAGCCTGGAAAACAAGGAGGTGGTTTCAGTGTTGACACTTGTGTCAAATTATTGCACAATTACACAAGCCCTGCAATTACCTTATTTCACACTGAATAATTGCAACAATGACTTACAGCCAAACTAGATCCTTACCTGAGGTCTTTTTGTCACTTCTAAGTACCCATTTGGGCCATCATTTTGCAATTCCAGGCCACGCCAGCTTTCACTGGCTTTTCCACTGCTCTCTCCTTTCTCTGCAGTCTTACAAAGTCCTTTCAGCAAGGTTCCCCCCACACCTGGAACCAGGGTTTCTCCTAGGTTTGGAACAAGTTCTGCAGTGCAGGTATCAATATTACTTGTTTCTGGAAAAGATACTGATGATTGTACATTCATTTTCACTTAATCTCTAGATCTTAAAAAAAAAGAAGTTTGTATAAAATGTTGTGCCTGCAAAGACAGGAGAACCATATTTATTGGGACAGGGGATTAAAAGGTGATATGATGCATCACATCTCAGTTAAAGGTTTAAAAAATAATATAATCAATACCCAAATGTTCAGTACATAAATAGAGGGTGGGTCCCTGTGCATATGGGGAGTGACTTGCATCAGCCATTTTTAAAATATACTTGAAAATCCAGAATTACAAACTCATAAAGCAGTTTGGTTATTCTGGTGAACCTGGAGTCGTAGGAACAGAATGTAGACAGATTTCAGGTAGTAATCACTTTAAAAATGTGGCTAAGTTTGTTGTTTTTTTTTTAAAGTGCATTTATCCTCACTAAAGATTAGTACAGGACCGATGACAAAATAATTACTATTCTTCATATGTCTGACATTTAAATATCAAAGTCCTTTTCTTACAAAAGGCTCTGAAATAGAAACAGCCATTATTTTGTGTTCTGTAAAATGTAACATGCAGCTGAAACTTGCCATTCCTTCCAGTTATGCAGGCATCAGTAACCCAGGAGTATAACATTTATTTTGTAGTTAAATGGTTTCCTCTAGCAGCGACACCCACAGGGAGAAAGTTTCAGGAGATTAAATCATTAAATAAATCCTGACACGACGGCTACGTGAGAGCAGGGATCTCATACCTGTGGAAAAAAGACAAGGAGGCCACAGCAGAAAAGCAGATGGAACCCCAGGAGGCCCAAGGACACCTTGGTGCCCTGTGTTGTCCCAGGAAGTTGGCGGTCCAGCACCTTTCTTGGCTTCAGGATGTGAGTTTACATAGGTAAACTGCTGGCCCCTAGATGTCTTGCAAGCATTCTGGGGTTTAATTTATCTCTTTTCTATTTTTTTAAACAAAGTGATCTTTCTCAAATCACAGTGGTTTGTTGGTGGTGATTTTTTTCCAACCGACTTCTTTTTTTAGCACCTGGAAAACAAAAGATTCCTCAAAGAGCCATTAATTCAGTTTAGCCAGAGCAGCAGTTTTCAAAATGTGAGGACGGAGAGAGATCAAGCACCCGAATGTATATGGGGGGTCAGTGGCAGCATGAGAAACCTCAGAAAAATCCCATCCAACCTTTTTTGTCTCTATTTTTGAGGAGGTAAGTAGCTGAGAGAGGAGCGGCACGCAGTTTTGCCAGAGGTTTGGGAACAATGAGTTTTGTTGGGTACCAATTATTACACTCAGGATGCTGGGTGTGGGTTTTAGGGGCAGGAGCTTGGGAAAGCAAAGGAATGGGAGTATGCAAAGCAAGGGAGGCAGAGGAGCAGGGCACAAGGTAAAAGAGAAGGTGAGCCCAAAATAATACGGAAAGGTACAACTTCATATAAAAATCTGGAGACCTCAGGAACTTACCTTATCCTGCTTTCTTGGCAAAGCTTGTTTCTTCCCTTCTGTAGTCCACCCAACGGACTGTGAAAATCAGAAAATCCATCTGCTGTTGTTATTAAAAAAGGTTAAAGATGCTTGAGGGTCTGACTTCCTCTCACATTCCAGAAACTTCCTTCTGCAACCTTTAGAATCAGCGAGGTGGTACTTCAGTTCCAGGAAAGCTAGACTAAAAGCTGACCTTTTACTTCTTAGAAACATATTTTTCTTTTATTACATTTTCATGCCAATTTTTAAAGGAAATTTATGCTTTCCAGATCTCTATTTATATTTCTATGTGACTTTTTGTATTATGAATTCATCTTTAATTATTGTTAAATTTGGTGCTCATTCTTTTTTTTTTTTCCTGCATTAGATTCATAATGTACATGAATCTGGCTATTTAAATAAATATTTTAATTTCCTGAGGATAGGACTGTGACGGGTGATTTGTTTGAAGGCTGAACTCTATAGTGTTTGAGGTAAAAAGATCTATTTAAAAATTTTTCCTGGCTTAGGTACAAGAAATATTCCTGTGTTAAACTAAAATTTGTTACTGACCCACGGTAAAAAATAAAACCCCCAACAAACTCCCAATCCAAAACAAAATTATGACACAAACGTATCTTAAACAAATAATCTTCCTGGAATCGCTTTGTGATGCGTTGAACAGGAAACAGTATGGTTTCTTCAGTTAAAATAATGGTGTCCCTGAGTTTTTGGAAACACCTTGAATCTGGGATCCTCTTGAACTGACTTGAATTGATCCATGTTACAGCCTTCATCTCACCTCCTCAGCCTCTGGACTCAGTGAGAAGGACAAACCCTACCTGAGCATTGATGTTCCCATTCTCTGCTGGCAAAGAGCTGCCACCGTGCACATCCTCTGCTGCTACAACCTTTAAATATGAAAATCAAGGCCAGCTTAGATGGGGCCTGGGGCAACTTGGTCTAGTGGAAGGTGTCCCTGTCCATGGCAGGCGGTTTGGAACGAGATGGTCTTTAAGGTCCCTTCCAACTCAAACCAGTCTGCGATTCCATGAAACTGGTGGGGCTTGCTTGTGGGTTGGTCTGGCTGCTGCCAGGTCAGCCCCCACAGAACCACTCAGCCTGAGGTGGGCAAAGGGTTTGGGTGTGGGTACAGGGGTCAGGTGTGGGCAAAGGGTGTCAGACGTGGGTACGGGGTGCCAGGAGTGGGTAAGAGTTGTCAGCAGTGGGTACGGGGTGCCAGGAGGCAGCACTGCAGATGTGGATCTCTTTGTTGGCCGAGCCGCGCGATGGAGGAGCTTCGTCATCCCCTGGTCTGCACAGCCCCTG
>VZRQ01002421.1:0-13067 GCA_013397975.1 Machaerirhynchus nigripectus | reverse complement strand
TCGCGTGCAGGAGGAGAAGCGGGCTCGGGTCCCTCTCTAACGCTCTGGCTCCGCGGCGACAGCGGCAGCGCCGGGCGGGGCAGCCCCGGCTGTCGCCCCTGTCCGTCCGTCCGGCGAGGGCCGCTCGGCATCGCCGGCTGCCAGCGCTGCCCGGGGCTCCCGGCACAGCCTCACCGCGTGGGGCTCCGTGTGGTGTGCGACTTCCAGGCTCTTGGTCAGGAAAAAAGAATTAGGGTTTTAATCTGATCGTATGCCTAAGGGAAAGAAGACATATGAAGTTCTTTCAGATATTAAACTGCCTTGATTCGGAGTCTTATTACTAAAGAAAACTCTCTGAATGCTTGCTTTTTGTCACAAAGTAGTTGTCACTGAATGATTTCTCCCTTATTTTCTGCCAGTGTTTTCATGCTGACATGAAACAGAACATAGATGGCATTAGCTGTGAAGTTTGTTTTTTTCTAGGATTATCTGATCTTTCACAAGGACTGATCAGTCATGGTCAGGACTGATGTAAGGCACTATGTATGTGAAAGTTGTTTTGTTTTTAATTTCAGTTTACTGAGTTGTTTTGAAATGTGCAAAAGCTTTTATTTTGAGCGGATGATGATCCCTTCAAAAAGGGATTAAATGAGTTAATGGATAGAGGGCTCATAAATGGACTAGGTGGGAATGTACCTGCTCCATTCTTAAAGCAGTAACAGTGGATAGTGGGAAGCATGAGGACAGTGGACCACGCAGTGTCCAAACTTGCATATTCTGCCTGAATAGCTTCTCTGGTTGCCACCTTTGGAGATGGAGGCTGTGACTAAACAGATCACTCATCTGATCCCCTGGGACATCTTATGGTCCAGTTGTATAGCTGAATCAATGCACGCCTTTAGGATGAAATGATAAAACCTGTTTGCTGTACAGGATTTAAAAATCACAGATCACTTGTATACCCTCCTGTACATCTGATAGGAAAATTATGCAATACAATAGCTTAAATTCTGCAGTAAAATCTATGGCTTGACATTCACTTGCTTCATGATTTTAACTCAAGTAACTGAACTGCAGATGCTCAGCTTGCCCAGATTCATTGATACTTAGAGACAGAAGGGCCGTGGTGCCTGCCCAGCATGCTGCCTGCAAAACACAGTGTCATGGTTTGTCCAGGAACACCTGCATCGAGGCCAGAACCTCTGGCTGAAGGAGACCTGTCTTTAGAAAATGGTATGACTGTAACTATATATATGTGTATTGCTGCTGCCTCCGGTACACATTCACTTTGTTTATGTGTTATGCTCGGCATAGGTGCATTCTGGTGCCTATAGCTTGGAGGCTGAAGAGTATCTCTTTTGAGATATTCTAGAGGTCATAATCCCAGGAGGAGCTGGCAGGACAAAGCCTGGTGGGTGGCAGCAGGAGCAGGCTGGCGGCCAGGCTGAGGTGCCCACATCCATCCCGCTCTCTGGGGCGGGGAAGTCTTTGTTAGGGGAACATGGTAATTTCTTAGTTCTTTACATCTCTGGCCTTAGAAAGAAAAATTTCTGTAATGAGAAAAACTACTAAGCAAGTAACAGTTCCTGTAACATCACTTGCAAACCAAAGGGACAAGTGAGTTTTACACAGAAGCATAAAGGACATGAGTTGTTAGAGGTGCCTCAGTCGCACAACAGGTGAACCTTGGGGCATTTGTTTTTGGAGAGAAAGAGAAGGTGCTTTCCAAGTGTTCAGAAGTCTTTCTAACACTGAGGCAACACAGCCAGGAATGAATGACTGTCATTAGGAAGGAACTCTGTGAACCGAAGGTAGGATTGTAAAAGTTAAGCTTGTGTATTTACTTTGTTAGACAGCTTGTGTGTGTATAGATATAATAAAGTGTATGTCCTTTCCTAGAGCTCAGCTTCCTCTTTCTTTCTCTATCAGCTATTTCAAGGCCAAATGGTTTAACATTTCTCTCAGTGTGACTGTTGAACTTTCACCCACTTCTGAATGTATTTCAGCTTGCTGTTTATTACTTTGCTTTGTAGGTCTGATAGCAGACAGAAATACCTTTCTAATTTTAAAATCTCTGAAATTTACTTTTCCCCTGCAAATGTCACATGCTTCAGATGCAATTAAGAGTCTTTTGCTTATTTTGAAATGTATTTGTCAAGACTCTGATGATTAAGTGTGACAATTTCTTGTTAGGGATAATGTGTTTGTTTCCTTGGTGCATTAATAATCACTGTGAATAAAGCACAATAGGGCTGTCACTGCCTTTCAGTGTACTAATGATAAGGTTTTACATCGGCGTGTAGAGCTTTGCCCCAGTCAGCTACAAATTTCTTTACAAGCTTGGGACTGAGTCAGTGTCCTGGCTCAGTGTGAGACTCCAACAAACGTTCAAGTATAATCACATGGTTAAAAAGTGCATAATGCTTATAGGGCAGTTTCCCTAAGTAGGTTTCAAAACATACTACAGAAGGGAACTGATACTGTTATCCTAGTCTTAAACTGGGGGGAACAGAGTTAGGAAGAGATGGAGTGCTTCTCTGAGGTCACAAAAATTCCAGTGAAGGAGCTGAAAACTGAGATGACTTTCCAGAGCCTTGTTCCTGTGCCCTCTTTAATGCCTTGTGCTGCCCTGGAAAGAAAACAGAGAAAATGAGACTTGAATGATATTAATGAATTGATGTGAAAATGCTTATCTGAGAAAGGGCAATTTGCCCGTCACCTGTCTCAAAATGGGGCACGACAACATTTTTACATAAAACTGTGGTATAACACAATTTGAGCTCAGAAATTAAAAACTTGTATGCATATATATGTATACAGGTACATCAGAACTGAGCGTCACTGAAATTTGGGAGGCCACATAATGCTAGTTATGGGACTGAGCCATAGATTTAACCATAGTTGTTGTTTCAGTTGGTGTGTGTTTAAAAGTGTCCTGAGCAACATTTCGTAATTGTGCTGTAACAGCAGTATCGATAACAGGCGTTCTTCACTTCTTCCTCTAACCACTCTCCCTTAGAGGAGGAAAGAGAGCAGCACATGTTTATTCAAGTCCTTTGAATTAAGTTATTTCTGAACAGCACTGTCAAGACACTTGCTATTCTGGTGTATGGCAAGGAAGAAGGGATTTTTTTGGAATTGGGACAGCTGTTAGCAAAGGTTTGGAAGCATAAAGGGGTTGGCATAGAAGCCATCAGATAGATGTATATGGAAGAAGGTAGGCAGCTGTACTGGGCAGAAGATTCCTCATCAGCCAAGTGTTTCCTTTGTGCTTCTTTTCCACTCACTCCCTTCTGGAATAAAATCAACCATGGGATATCAACATTCAGGAGTAAAGAAAACTATATCAGTTCTTTCTAACATTTTAATTTCTCTCTGCCACATATTTCAGAGTGTGTGACTTCTGGACAGATGTAAGTCATAGTTGTAGCCAGCAAAGTAAGTTGTTGATGGTTTTGGATGCAAGAACAGTAAAATTGATTTACATTAAAACAGGTTTTTAGTTATGGCAGGTAGGTCTCACAGCACTGGCACCTAAGCAGAAACTGAACCACCCTGTAAGTCCCGTTTGCAGGAACAGGTAACTTACGTTGCTATAAAAGTAGATCATCATGGTTGAATAGGTACGTGCACAAAACCTTATGTGAAAATGTAGTCTAGATTTTTCTTCTAATTAATAAACTGAAAAACACGATTCTTTTTAGTTTTAAAGGAAATTCATTAAACTAAGAGCACTTGTTTTGACAGTTGTCTTTATCTAATAGTATTAAAAAGACATGTTCTTTACTGGGCAACAAGACATTTGCATTGAGAAATCATTCTGTAAAATCACCCTTGAACAGGGTAAACTGCCCAAAATGCACAAAAAACAATATGTTCCACACACAGCTAAATGTGGAAATGATCCTGTTTATTTTTCACTAATCTGTTACTGACTACAGACATTGTCGTTGGCATTTTGGCCGGTAATGTTTGTAGAAGTGGGTTCCTCAAAGCAATGCCAGAACTGACGATAGCGTCTGCGTCTTTTAAGGTAGGAAGCTGCGTTTTAGACAGTTCAGCCTTGCAGTTCCAGCATCAGTACTCGGTTGAGTCATGAGTGAGATTTGGCTCAGTCCCGAGTAGTGATGGAGGTAAAAAGAGCCTGAGCTGTTTGCCCAGTTGCTGATCCCCTGCAGCCTGAAAGGTCAGTGCAGGACCTCGTCTCTGCCCAGCTGGGAGGGCACTGCAGGGAGCAGCTGGTGGCTCTGGTGTTGCCTCCGTGCGCTGCAAGCGCAACCTGTCGCAATAATTCTGTAGATAAGGGTCAGAGCCAGGGTTAGCCAAGGCAGTCATCTGAGGACAGAGTCCCCATGTGCTGAGTAGTGTTAGAGGTTGCTAGACACCAGCAACAAAAACTTTTGGGTTACTTTTTTGCAATACAGAACACATGACAAGTATGGAATTCAAGTCCTTGAGGGAGGTGGGATTCTTGCAATTGCCGGTTGAGGAGCCAGTAGAAGAATCCATGTAATTTAGGGACAGATATTGGTGATTAAAGGTGAAGTAATGGTGCTTCACTGGTGCAGTACTTTGTTCATTCTACCTGCTTTTTATCACAGCCCTGAATCATTTCTTCATTTACTGAAAATTTCTCCTACATCAGTTAAATCTTTCAGTATCTGGCACCCCTTATCAAGGAATTTACCAGAAGGAAGGTGTCAGTCTTGAATAGTTCAGTCTCTAGTGAGTCCCTGCATAGTCCTTACCCTAAAATCTCAGTCATGGGAATGTCCTGCTGAAAGAGAACAAATTTTTGGTGCAGTGGGAAAACTTGCAGCTGTGACCCAGAGCGAGCTATGTGCCGTGCCCGTGGCTGGCACAGCAGTTCTGGGCCAGTTGCCCACAGGCTTTTCATCTTTATACTATCTCCTCTTTCTTCCTTGTAGTCTCTTTACTTCCCCCTTTTCCTTATGCTTTCTCTTCCTTTCTGCTAGCTTTTAGTATGACAGCACTGTCTGCTCTCCCTTTTCACCAAAGAACATCACAGTTTTTCTCTTCCGTTCTGTTCCCCATCCACACGCGCTCACGTACACATAATTCCCAAATAAATTTGTGTTACATTGGATAACCCGCAGCAGCCCTGCAGGTTGTAACCGGAAGGGTTGTAAAAATCACAACTACCAGCAAAGATCAAACCCATTATTGCTCACATGAGATGAGCAGTTCCAGTTTTGTACTGGATTTAAGGCAATCCAGCTGTGGGCTGCTGCCAAAAGGGCTGCTCCCATCCTTTCCCCTGCTCCCTTTTTCCTGCCTTGGGGTATCAGTAAGATGATGCTATGGCTGAAGTTTAGTGTTTCTCTGGCTCTGGTGGGTTTGTACTGAGCTGGTGCAGCAAGATCATGCTCCGAGGCTTCCAGTGGCACCACGAGAAAGGTGCCAGGGAAGAACAGGCATCAGGATGGGCACGGCTCCCCTTTGAGTGGCAAGGCACTCCTAGAGGAGAGTTGGCCAACCACATCTTCTGGATGGCCAGGAGTATTGTTGCAGACTGCTAAAATGTGATTTTTTTTTTCCCGTATTTAGCAAGAGGAAAAGAAAAAAAAATTTTGTGAGAACTTTGGACAAGACTGGCTCTTTGCCAGCAAAAAGATGCCTTGTAAATAACAAACCAATAGGTTGATTAGGCAGATTGACTAACGAATCTATCTGATAAATGCTTGGCAAAAAAAAATCTGCCCATGTCTGATAAATAATTAGGAATGTTGCCTTTGTGCCCTGATGTAGAAAGCTTCTCTTCCAGGATTACAGATTCTTGGAAAGAGTGGTCTAGTATAGGAGAAATGGGCATGGAAGAGCATGGTAGCCTGCAGATGGCCAGGGTGCTCTGTGGTTTGAAGAACAGGGCAAAACACTTCTTGGTAAACACCACTAACTAGCCTTGAAAACAAAACCTTCCTGATTGCAGGGAACATGTGGTAATCTTGTCTACAGAGAATGCAAACTAAAGTGGAATAAAACAAAAATGAGATGTCTATTGCAGCACAGTCAGGCTAAATAAAACCTACAAAACCATTGTTTCCTTTAGTGGTATTTCTAAAACTGCTTCCCAGTGGTTACCTCCCCTGGGAACTTCCATAGGGCACAGGGAGGATCAGACCTTTATGTGGTTACATCGGTGGCAGCCCAACAAACGGTGTGCCAGATTATTAATAGGTGTATTGCTCTTCAGATTTCAAACTAGTCCTGGGTTTTCCTGTGGGAATTTTAAGTAATAGTGGGAGAAAACATGGGCTGAAACTCAGAGATACAAACAGCCTTGTGAATTCAGCATTTCTTCCTGCCTGGTGGGTATTTTGTGTTTCTTCTCCCAGAGAAAAGACTTGCAGTATGAAGAAATGATATCCCATCTGAAAAGCAGCAAACATTTTAAAATTGGATTCCTACCAAACCACCTCAGCAGGGTGATGTTATCACAAGTTAAAGCAAGAAAAGAAAGCAATTTTTGTAAATTCTTGTTTTGGAAGTGGATTCCTCTCCCAGGTCACATAACAGCCCATTGTATTTGGCACGGATTTTTGGGGTTTTTTTCAAATATCTTGTGTTTTTCTACAGCAGTCTGCAGTGGGAGCTGTGCAGGGCCTTTTCTGTACAGCACCTGAATGAAAGCAAGTATTCCAATTTTTTTAACATTCAAACTAATTAGGACCGACAAAAAAAATTACATGTAAGAGGTTGTGGCTGTAGGAGACAGATCTTTGTCAGAGAGGATGCTGAGTGCTTCAAAACTTGCTTTTATTCTGGAGGGGTGTGTGTGCAGATTTTGTACAGATTAAACTGGCAGCTCTCTGTTCTTCAGCAGGTGATTGTGGTTAGACCAGTACCTGGGTGACCCTGCTCGCTCTGTGTCAGCATCTTGAATTCTTTGCAGCAGGTTGCACTGCACTCGTGGGACTGGCAGAATTCAAACTGCAACATGGGCACATGTAGAAAAGCCCTATACAACAGCACACCTCTTGTTCCAAGTATTTGGTACCTAGACATAAAATACAAGGTCCCAGCTGACAGTTTTCCTAATGGTAGTGTTCCTACAGGTATATGTTAAGTACTTGTGTTAATTTTCCTCCCACCTCCATTGCCTTGACTGAGAAAGTTGTACAAAAGGCTTCGCTGGTTATCCAGTTTCTGAGCTTCATCACTAGGACAGAGATTAATTTTGCAAGAGGGGAAAGACCTCCACTACTTTTTTTTAGATGGTCAGTCTGGACACTGTAGTCCCTGTGGTCCTTTGGCTGCCCTTTGGCCACCCCTCATGCACCCTCCAGGGCACGGGAACAGATATGCACTACAAATAGTGTGCAGGTCGTGGATGGAGAGCAGGTCAGGACCATTTCAAGGGGAGGAGTGCCTTGAATCCCAGTACTGTTTGCTGGGAGAAACAGGTTTCTGATTAAGTCAGGGCAAAATTTTAAAAAGAAATATGAAAATAGAAAGTCCTGGATAGCCAAAGGGGATGAAATTTGTCTCCTTCTACCGTAAGGAGATAGAAGGATCAGATCATTCTTCAGTTTCAGTTTTTACTCACATACAGAAGTAGCACACTTGAGTCTCTGGTGACACACTTGAGTGACTTGAGTCACTTTTTTTTGAAAAAAAGTGTCATTAACCTACTGTTGTTCTTAGCTAGTGTTTCAGATCCTTCTCAATTCAGCAGGTAAACACAGACCAGCCAAAAAACACCATTATATTCCTTAAAGGCTATTCCTGTTTCCAAATTTCTTTGCAGTCCTTGGGAACTTCTCTTAATTTGGACGTAGAAAGACTTATGCTTTGGGGTGGAACAGGAGAAATAATCTGCATTTTTGATACTTTTCCACCAAAAAGCATTGCCTGTTTAGTATTGCCCTCTGCTGGCACCAGTGTGAGGAGCTTCATAGGTCCCCTAGTGGAACACGAGGTTTGTCCTCTTCCGAGGCATCTTTCAAAGGATCCGAGTGCTCATTCATGGTTGTGATCCACAAAGTGCTCGTGGTTTGATTTTTTCCTGACCACAGAAAATCTTTTATGGACAGCGTTTTGTTTGAATACAGCTTTACAAGCATTAGAGGTTCTTGATAATATTTCATTTTCCAGTGAATATTGTAAGAATCGTGTAGGACCTGCCCTTTGAAAGCAGTTGCACTAAACATCAGTGTGGTAGCATATGATATGCTCTGAAGTAACAGGAATCTGTTTTCTTGTTTTCCCCCCACTAGTGTCACCTGATTCACTATCTGAGACTCAGCCATCACTTGATAGTTCTGAATTATTTGATTTGCACCTTTGACAAGCTGCAGGATGTCTCCTCTGAAGGCATTAAAATCACGGATGCTGTTTTTGACGGTGTGGAAGTGAGAGTGTTTGAACCGCCTGCAAAGGGAGATGAAAGCCTCAAGCGCGGCGTTGTTTACATCCACGGAGGGGGCTGGGCCTTGGCAAGTGCAAGTAGGTGTCTGCCAGTAATTAAACAGGATTCCAGTCTGCTTTTCTCCTGGCAGGAAAAGCCAAAAGTTCTTTTTCCTGCCAGGAATGGCAATTTTGCTAAGATGTACCTGAATTCAGTAGTAACTGTCTCCACTCTGGTGGATCAAGTCTAAGGAGAGAGGGAGAAAAGTATCATGAACACACAGCAGAAATGCATATCTCACCTGCATGTGAGCTGTAAAAGGACCGAAAGGTTAATTTTGTTACACACTGAGAGGAAAAAATAGCTTATTGATTGAATTTCTGTGATGCCTGGGTGGGCTGCTTTGGCCAGTCCCCCACCTTCTGAGGTAATGTGCAAAAGTCAGTCCTTGGTGATCAGGTTCCAGTGGCTACATGTGAGGAAATTACATGGGTTTGCCCCATTTTCAGAGAATAATTAGCAGAAGAGTGAGCTGATCAACACTGCATGTAACAGCCTTGCTAATGTTTGGTTCCTAAATAACATCTACCTGGGAATACACACTGCTGAGCACAGACAGCAGGAGTGTGAGGGAAACAGGTAAAAGTTGGTTCCTCTTAGGGTTGCTCCTTAGAGACTACAACCACCACTGGCATAATTACCGTGAAAATTAATGCTGTTTACTCCAGTTAACTTGGAAACCACAAATATGATCAGAGGAAGTGAGGTACAGCTATAGGCAGTGATAAGGTAACCACTGACTCCTTCCACATCATCCAGGAGGAAAACAGCCTTGGGAGGAGAGAGGGCTGTTCCAGGGAGCCCAGGGAACAAGGAAAACAGCCTTGGGAGGGTTCCTGTGGCTGCTCTGAGATCCAGATCATAGAGGAGTGTTCTCCCTTTTCCTTCTCCATTGTTCCCATGACATCCTGACAGCCCTGATGCGTTCTACAGCTTCCTTTATAGAAAAAGAACATTAATGGAATTTTACAAAATGATGCAAAACACAGACTGTATTGATTGCATTTGGACTCTGGATGTCAAAGTCATTTAGACCATGATTTAAGTGAGATTTAGGTTCGTAAATAACTTTAAAATCTGGCCTTCACATGCCTTTGGAAATTCCAGTCTCTTCATCCTGTGACCTGTAGCAGTTAAACATTTTACTCCTCTTCCTACAGAGGAATTGTGCTTTGAGATGGGTTTTCTTAGACCTGCCTGAGGAATATTTGTTAACCTCCTGCCTGCATCATTTGTTCTGTAATAGTTTGCATATGACTCTCGTTGTGCAAAAAGTTTATATTAAATTGCTGCACTTTGTCAGGATGATTATAGCTTGGCTATGTCAGATGTATCCCTGAGTCCAAGGTGCAGAAGTTAATTACACAATTGCTACATCTAAACATTAACTTTTAAGACTGGATATTTCAGAAAATGTTTACCATCCTAGCATACTTTATAGTACTGGGAACCAACAGTTAAATAACCGGAGAGGAACAAAATTAAAGATGATCAGTCCTCTGACAAATAGGATAGCTGTGATTAATCCTCCCTTAAATGAGTAGCTCAGCTGACATTAATAGGACAACTCTGTTGAATCAGAGCAACGCACGCTGTAATAAAATGAACCACAGGCAGTGACTCATACAGCAGTAACTCTCTCTGGATGTTAATGCCCCCAAACCACGGGGTACCTTAGATTTTGCCCAAATGAGAGAATTGTGATAGGTGGGTGAAATGACACGTCTGAAGTCCCCAAGACACAGATGAGGAAGGAAGCATCAGACTGCAGGATTCTGAAGGCATGGGTTACATTCCTGCTGCTGTAGTATGGATTTGACACTTGATCAGTTGCAGGTTGATCTCATTTACTTTGCTTATATTTGTGTGATGGCTGTATGTTTTCTGAGAAGGCTGAGGGACAGCTTTGTGACTATTGCTTCACATGTCCCTAACACCGTGTCCTTCCCTTCCAGGAATAAGCCTTTACAACAATCTCTGCAGAATCATGGCTGAATCTCTGAACGCTGTTGTTGTCTCTATTGAGTGAGTAATCTAAAACTGATCAAGCAGTTTGAAGGTATTAGAAATAGGTAACAGTTCTTTTAGCTTCTCCTTTGCTAGTGGCTTCTGTATAAAGCTTAACCTGGACAGTAATTTTCTATACCAGTCTGGTACCTTTATCCTTTAAAAATTGCAACAAATTGGAATGGTATCAGAAATTCATTTGGGTTTCTAAATATTTTAGAATACACTGTGGGGTCTGGCAGTTTCCTGCTGCTCTCGCAATCTCCCATTGCTCCAGTCCTCTCTTTTAAGCCTTGTGATTCCCTCAAGAGCAGAAGACTGCCAGACAACAGAGAAGCAGGGCTGCTTTTTTAACATGCTGAACAATTCCAAGGCAAACAAACCTCTTGACTAACTAAATACATTACCTAGGTGACTCCAGCTTGATTGATTGGTACTGTTCCCATCTTTATTGTCAACTTCAATATTTTATTTTGCAAGCCCAACCACCTGATAAAATTACTCAAGTTTCCCACCTGCAGTTCATTACCAAGCTAGAACGTTCATTACCAAATTAGAACATTAATTATAAGATTAAGTCTTACATACATATTATACACCTCCTACAGTATTTATCCTAATTAAATACTTATTTCCAGTAAGGCCTATCTGGTATCACCTGTAAATGCTAAAGGAGAGGTACAATAACATCAGTACAGTAAAGCAGAGGTAAGAATTGTTCCTCATGCCTTTTCTTTTGCAGATACAGGCTGGTGCCCAAGGTGCGCTTCCCCGAGCAGTACCACGATGCTCTTCGTGCAACAAAGCATTTCCTGCAGCCTGATGTCTTAGCTGAGTACTCAGTGGACCCCAGTCGAATTGCAATCTCTGGGGACAGTGCAGGAGGGAATTTGGCAGCTGCTGTGTGCCAGCAGGTAACATCCACTGTGTGTTCTGTATTGCACTACCACAGCCCAGCTCAGGGAGGCTGACAGATTCCTTGTGCTGCACCGTCACAAGGTGAGGTGCCACCCCTAAAAACAGAACAGTAGAAAGCCAGAATCTGCTCATGTTTCTTCTGCAAAGTGACTCAGTCACTATATGAATCACACAGGTTGTGATGTGTTATTACAGTCACAAGTTTTTATGGACAAGAGTTTAGGAGCAAGTAGCTAAATGACATTTTTTTACCCATTTTGCTGGTGAGCTCCTTATTTTTCCAAGTAGGTGTAATTTATTAATATGGTTTCCTATTTTTAGATAATTGTCTCTGGAAATACGATTTTCTTTCTTTCAGATACAAATGAAAGACAAAATATACAGTAAATGGAGCTTAATTCTTCTGTTAAATTGTCTTCCTGTAGCATTTTGCAATTTTAAGGAAATTTCTTTTGTGTATCTGCAGTTTAAATGTAATCTGAATTTGATCTAGTAAAGAGTTTAAAGGAAGCCTGAGGCAAGTAATAATATTTTTCATGGTTGAATGAAATACTATTATTACTAACTTATTCCTATTGCCATAACCATTAGTGATAAGAAAGCAGATACCATGTCCAGACAACTAATTATCGTGACAACCTTGCAGTATTGAATTAGGGTGGAAAAATTAATAAGAGACAATTACAATAACAGTTTCAGTATTGAGGACTGATAAACATGATAGTACCATGTTTTGGGAAGAGCATTCCTAATTCGATTTCCTGATGCATAATTCTTTTTAAACAAGATGAGACATGATAGGGCACTGGGTACCTTGTGTAGAAGATGAAACAAAGAGTTTGCTGACTCTTCCAGTAAGGCAGTCAGGGGGCACCAAATGTATAACTGATAGACTCAAATCAAATGCAGCTGGCAGGGTCGAGTCAGACACAGGGAGGTGCTTCTGCACCAGGTGAGTCTTTGCTAGAAGAACTCGTGGATGCCAGTAATCTGCTTTGGCTGAAAAAAACCCCCAGATCAATTCAGGGAAGTAAAATCCATGAAAAAAGCAAGAGTAGCTCCTTTGATTCAGGAAATCCTTCCGTTGCCACTTGTTCAAGTGGGCACTGTGGTAAAGAAATAGCACTTTACATGGTTTTTTTCTTCTTACTCCCTTCAGTAAACTTCTGTCGCTGATTTGTGTTGGAAACAGGATGCTGGGTCTGCCTGAATGGCAATCTTACAAGAGGAGAAATAGATCAGGCTGCTGGCACTTAGGACAAAACAGCCACATTACCTGGATAAGTGCAGAATTCACTCTAAAATTGTCAAACGAATGTTTGCTTTTCTAAAGTTCCACACTGATACATGTTTATTTCCTTTGTAATCTTAATTCTGCCCTGTGTTTTTGACACAGCTTAGCAAAGAAGAGGATTTGGCCGTCAGACCAAAACTGCAGGCCTTGATTTATCCAGTCCTCCAGGCCTTTGACTTCAACACGCCCTCGTACCAGCAGAACATGAACGTGCCCGTGCTTCCTCGCCACGTCATGGTCAACTACTGGATCGATTACCTCAACGGCAGCTACGACCTGGCTCGCGAGCTGCTCGTCAACAACCACACGGCCCTCAACGTCGGCCGGGCTCTCTCCTTCCGGGCGCGCCTCAACTGGACGGCGCTGCTGCCTCCCTCCTTCAGGAAGAACTACGAGCCCGTGGTGCAGACCACGGGCACGGCGGCGATCGTGGAGCAGCTG
>VZRQ01002412.1:1636-12824 GCA_013397975.1 Machaerirhynchus nigripectus | reverse complement strand
GCCAGCAGGGCTGGGGTGTTGAACTGGGGGTCCCTTAACCCAAAAATCCCCAATTTTGGGGGCAGCAAAGGGATTTCTATTTCATCCCCCAGGGACGTTTATCACCGCCGCCCCGAATCTCATTTCTGCACGTGCAGAGAAGCACCAAAACCTTCCCCTTTTTTTGCACTCAGCAAAGCCCTCGCTCACGTCTGCTCGGGTCGGGGTTAAAAGTCACCAACCCGCTCGGGCGTTTTTCCCACTTCCCAGCTGGAAAGCCGCATTCGGGATATTCCGCGCATCCCAGCCAGGGCTGGGGAAGAAAAGCCCGACAGGGATGCAGAGAGGGAGCATCCCCCCGAGCCCTGCTGCTGTCACTAATTGCTTGTGGCTTCCCGGAGCTGGGGCAGCACTTTGGGCTGGAAAATGAATATTTAGCTGGGTGTTAATAAACCACGCAAGCCCGGCGTGGGCGGGAGTTGCTCCGCAGCGGCCTGGGGTGACAAAACCACCTCCGAGCTCCCTTCGGCGGCGACCGGTTCCCAGTTTCCCTTTGGAAATGAGCAGGGGGGAAAAAAAAGTTCTGCTGTTGCCCGAGGGCCGGGGAAGCGGGAGCGCGCGGGGAGAGCAGAAAGGAAGGATGCGCCCATCCCAAAATCCGCGTCGGGGGTGCCGGGCCGGGGTCGGGGCGCTGAGGAGGGACAGGGAGCTGGGGACAGCTGGGGGAGCTCCGTGCCCGGCGCTGGCAGCTGCCAGGCCTGCGGCCAGCTGCCCTCCCTCCCTCGCTGTCCATCCCTGCCCTCCCTCGGGATCATCTTCCCGAGGCTTCCGAGGGTCCGGCCCAGCCGCCCCCTCCCTGCCATTGTCATCCCGCAGCGCCCGGCGGGAGGAGGAGGAGGAGGAGGAGGGAGCCGGGGGACGGAGCGGCGGGGGCTCGGCCGGGTCCCGCTCCATGGCCGGGGAGATGCCGCGCGGGGAGCGCACGCTGCGCCTGCAGCACGGCAACCGCATCGAGGCCCTGTGCGTGCTGGGCAGCCCCGTCCGCGCCGACGTCTTCGGGTGAGAGGGACCCCCAGAACTGCCCTTCCTCCCCCACCTCCGCCTTCACCTTCCTCCGTGCTTCCCCCCGTTTTTCCCTCTGCGAATCCCTGCTCCTCCTTTTCCCTCAGCTGTCCCAAACCCCACAGCTGCTGGGCAGCCGCGCCGATGCCCACGGGGGAGCGGGACCCCCAAAACTTCCTTTCCTCCTCCTTCTCCACCGTTCTCCTCACCTTTCCCTCCTGTTTATCCCTCCGGGAATCCCTGCTCCTCGTTTCTCCTCCCGCTTTCCCAAACCCCACAGCTGCGGGGCACCCACATCCACGCCGACGTCCACGGGTGAGAGGGACCCCAAAGCTCCCCTTCCTCCTCCTTCTCCACTTTCCCCCGTGTTTATTCCCTGTTTATCCTTCTAGGAATCCTGCTCCTTGTTTTCCCCGCTTTCCCAAACCCCACAGCTGCTGGGCAGCCACGTCCACACCATTGTTCCACAGGTGAGTGGGACACCCCCCCAAAACCTCCTTTCCTCCTCCTTCTCCACCTTTCTCCTTGCCTTTCCCTTCTGTTTATCCCTCTGGGAATCCCTGCTCCTCGTTTTTCCTTCTGGGAATCCCTGCTTCTTGTTTTCCCTTCTGTTTTCCCAAACCCCACAGCTGCTGGGCAGCCACGTCCACACCATTGTTCCACAGGTGAGTGGGACACCCCCCCAAAACCTCCTTTCCTCCTCCTTCTCCACCTTTCTCCTTGCCTTTCCCTTCTGTTTATCCCTCTGGGAATCCCTGCTCCTCGTTTTTCCTTCTGCAAATCCCTGCTCCTTGTTTTACCCTCTGCTTTCCCAAACCCCACAGCCGCTGTCCACAGGTGACAGGGACGCTCGGGCTCCCCTTCCTGCTCCTTCTGCACCTCTCTCCTTGCTTTTTCCCTGTTTATCCCTCTGGGAATCCCTGCTCCTCGTTTTTCTCAGGGAATCCCTGCTCCTCCTTCTCCCTCTGGGAATCCCCGCTCCTCCTTTCCCCTCTGCCTTCCCACACCCCGCAGCCNTGTTTATCCCTCTGGGAATCCCTGCTCCTCGTTTTTCCTTCTGGGAATCCCTGCTTCTTGTGTTCCCTTCTGTTTTCCCAAACCCCACAGCTGCTGGGCAGCCACGTCCATGCCGTTGTTCCACAGGTGAGTGGGACACCCCCCCAAAACCTCCTTTCCTCCTCCTTCTCCACTTTCCCCCTCACCTTTCCCCCCGGTTTATCCCTCTGGGAATCCCTGCTCCTCGTTTTTCTCAGGGAATCCCTGCTCCTCCTTCTCCCTCTGGGAATCCCCGCTCCTCCTTTCCCCTCTGCCTTCCCACACCCCGCAGCCCTGGCACCGTTCTGATGCAGTTCGTGGGCACAGCCCCCGCCGGGGCTTCGCAGACCTGCCCGAATCCCGGGAAAGCCCCGAACATCCGCGTGTTCACCCCCAGCCCGCGACGGGCCCGATCCGCCGGGGTCGGCAGATGCAGGGAAAGCTGCTGGAGAGCAGGAACCCCGGGCAGGGAAGAACTCAAAACCCGGTGACCAAAACCTTGGGAAAGTGGGGAATCCCCGCAGCGCCAGCCCCGCTTCCCTGAAACGAACCCAGCGCTGAACTCCGGGATAATCATTCCCCCCGAGGGAAAAACCAGGGAAAAGCTCATTCCGGAGTTAATCCCGGTCTGCGCTGCTGCTGCGAATCTCGGCCTCGGTGTTGGAGCCAAGCAGCGCAGCCACAGCTCCCCTGGCAGCTCTCCAGGGCAAATCTCTTCCCAGTGGGATCCCCAGATCCAAGGAGCCAGGAAACCAAACCAGTTTTTCCATGTGTAATTACGAGCAATTTAACGATTTAAGAGACACCCAGGCGGGAGCAGAGGAGCGCTCGGGTTTCCTCCCCCCCCTCCCGAGGGTGCAAGTTTGGTGGGGCCGGCGGCATCCAGGGAACCTGACCAATGTGAGGTCTCGGGTGTCGGGGCAAACGACCAAAAATAATAACCTGGAAAGCCGGGGAAATTCGGGAAAAGGAGTCAGGAGAGGGGACGGGGTTGCTCGGAGCTGCTGGGGAAGAGCAAGGGCACCTCGGACTGGGAGCAGGGCAGCACTGACAAGCTTTGGGGCTGGAGAAAATCCCCCAGAAATGAGCGTTTCCCGTGGAAAAGTCTCTCAGAGGGGTGGCCACGGTGTTTGGAAGAGCTGTGAAACACCGGCTTGGAAAATAAACAGGGATTTTCCGTGGAAGCGCGAACCCCAGCACCGGGTTGGAAAATAAACAGGGATTTTCCGTGGAACCCCAGCTCGGCACCGAGTGCTTGGGTTTGGTTGGGATTACTGCAGATCCTTACCCACAGCCGTGGGTACACGGACACTCGCAGGGCTGAGCCGGCCCCAGCGCCGGGCTAATTCCAGCTCCCAGGCGGGGAGCAGGGCAGGACGGTGCCGGCGGTGAGCGTGGCGACGCCGGCGTGCCCGGTCTTGGCCACGTTCCGGGCAGCGGGAACCTCTGACGGGTGCGGGTGTTCCTGGCAGGGCGGCCCCCGCCGGGGCCGTGGCCTTCGGCGTGAAGCACACGGAGGGGGTCAGCGTGGACGTGCTGTTCCGGGGCCGCGCCGAGCCCGAGGCCGTGTCCGGCGCCGGCACGCGGTGGCCGCTGGACGAGGGGACGGCGCTGAGGTTCAGCATGAGCCGGGCCAGCTCCGAGGTCAACGACAACAAGGTGAGGAGTGGGATGCTGGGAACGGGACCTCCGAGAGGGAGAACATCCCTCCCCAACGCGGCATTCGGGGTTCGCAGGTCACCGTCAGCTTCTACGCAGAGGGAGGGAAGCCCATCAACCAAGCCGGGGTGTTCCTCACCGGCGTCGGTGAGTCCGGAGGCTCCGCGGCTGGGAATCCATCCCGGTCCTCCCGGTGCCGGGAGCAGGGGCAGGGATGGGGACGGCAAGCCCAGGTTTGCTGGGCCTGGTGGGTTTTGCACCCACCCGCCCTCGCCGTGCCCCGCGGTGAAGGCGGCTCTGGCCCCACAGGGATCTCCCTGGACGTGGATGCGGATCAGGATGGAGTGGTGGAAAAGAACAGCCCCAACAAGGTACCCCAGCCTCCCCCAGCCCACGGGAAGTCCACGGGCGTGGTGGGTCCCGAGCTCGCTGAGCCCCCAGGGGTGTTTCAGGCGAGCTGGGCCTGGGGACCGGAGGGCCACGGGGCCATCTTGCTGGTCAGCTGTGACAAGGAGTTCCCCTTCGTCCCGCCCTCGGACTGCGAGCACGAGCAGGTGTTCAACAGAGAAGGTAACGCAGCTCCCCAGAAGCCCCTGTCCCCAGCAGCCCCACCGCGCCCTCTCCGTCACCTTTCCCGAGAGGGAACCAGCCCGGGAACCGGCTGCTCCCCGCCAGCTGCTGAGCAAGCTTCCCACGGGGGAATTTCTGTGGCATTAACGCCGTGAAAACTAATTGGAGGCAGGCAGGGCACGGAGGCAGGGCCGGGGAGCAGCTGAGGTTCCAGGGCTGGCACGGCGTGGGCTCCACGCAGGTGAGAGGATCTCGGGGCGAGGCACGAGGCCGGCGGCCAGGAATACACCCGCCTGTTCCTGGAAAACCCGGCCCACGCGGAGCCGGGCCCGTCAGCGGTGCGAGGTCAAGGAGCGGCTGTGCCGGGGCCGGGCAGGGAGGAGAACGGGGAAAAGGGCGTTTGGGTCACAGCCCACGAGGCACGGGTTCTGCCAGCAGGACTCGCGCTGGTTTTCCAGGCTGCCGAGGCTGGCGGCGAGGGAAGGATGGGTTCCTCGGGAAGGAGATCCGAACGCCAGGAGGGGACGTGGAAGACAGCCCCTGATCTGCTTTGTTTGCCCCCAGATCTGCTGGACATGGCTCAGATGGTGCTGAGGACCGAGGGGCCCCAGCGCCTGCCCCGGGGCTACGAAATCATCCTCTCCGTCTCTGTCAATGACGCCGACAAAGTTGGGGTGTTCCATGTGCAGAGTAAGGCCTTCCTCGCCTCCTGCTCTGCCTNTTCCTTTTCCTCCTCTTCCCCTTCCTCTTCTGTCCTTTCCTCCTCTTCCTTTTCCTCCTCTTCCCTTTCCTCTTCTTTTCCTCCTCTTCCCTTTCCTCTTCTTCCTCTTCTTCCCCTTCCTCTTCCCCTTCCTCTTCTTCCTCCTCTTCCCCTTCCTCCTCCCTGCTGGTGTTTCTGATATCCCCACGAGCCCTTTCCTTCCCCCCTCTGCCCTCGTCCTCCCCGTGCTCCTCAGACCGTGCCCCCAACCTCCCTTCTCCATTTTTTTTCCCATGAATATCCCCTCTTCTCGATCACTTGGAAAACTTTCCCCCCCACCATCCCTTGCCGTGGGCACAGGGATTCGGGATTTGTTTTCTGGGAACAGAAGCCCTCACCCAGCCCAGGAATGTGCCAGGAGGAGCTGGGTCTCACCCCTCCGTGCAGAGGGAGTCTGGAGCAGGAGGGACTGGGTGTTGTGCTCCCATGGAGGAGCAGAAACCCCACGAGAACACCCTCCCAAGGGCTGCCCCATCCCAGGAAAGGCTGACACACTTCCTCTCCTCCTTTTTCCCCATGACAAAATTCCAAGTCCCTTAGCTCCTGCTTCAAGGTGCTTCTCACAGCCGGATCTCCACAGCGGCGGAGGAACGGCGGCACAGCGGGAGCGTGGGAGCTCCCTGCCCAAGGAAACGGGCGTGAATCCCAGGGAAAGCTCGGGATTTCCCTGTTTCCCCTGTCCCTCCCGGCAGATCCCTTCTTCGGGCAGCGCTACGTGCAGGTGCTGGGCCGCAGGAAGCTGTTCCACGCCGTGCCCTACCCCGGCGGGGTGGCCGAGCTCGACTTCTTCGTGGAGGGGCTCCGCTTTCCCGACGAAACCTTCTCCGGGCTGGTCTCCATCCACGTCAGCCTCCTGGAGCCGCTGGCCGAGGTCTGGAAACCCCCGGGGAACGGGAGCGGGTGGGAGGCTGCCGCAAGGAGAATGGGATTGTGCCGGAAGGGAGAGCGGTCCCACCAACTGATCCCAAAAACGACCTCGGGGGAGGGTGTTTGTGGGGAGCAGCGTGGGGAACGCCCTCGATTTCTGCTTGGCTCCCTCAGGGCATCCCCCACTCGCCGGTCTTCACGGACACCGTGCTGTTCCGGGTGGCTCCGTGGATCATGACCCCCAACACCCTGGCCCCGGTGAACCTGTTTGCGTGCAGGTAAAGGGGGTGCCGTCCCAGCCCCGTGGGTCCCGGGGCCCGGCTGGGAACAGGGAATTCCCATCCTTTCCGTCCTTTCCCGCAGCATGAAGGACAACTACCTGTTCACCAAGGAGATCCAGGCGCTGGTGGCCAAGGCCGGCTGCAAGCTGAAGGTTTGCTTCGGCTACGTCAGCCGCGGGGACCGCTGGATGCAGGTACGGGGGCTCCGGAAAGCGGGAGCGGCCGTCCCTCCCGGTGCCCCACGCGGGACCTCCTCCCCTCCTCAGGACGAGATCGAGCTTGGCTACACCCACGCTCCCCACAAGAGCTTCCCGGTGGTGCTGGATTCCCCTCGGGAGAGAGGGATGGAGCAACTCCCCGTCAAGGAGCTGCTGGTGAGAGGAGGGTTCCCTGCATTCCCGGGGGAGCAGCTTCCAGGGGTGTACGCCCAGCCCAGATTCCCATTCCTAAAATCCCCCTCGCCCTTGGCTCCCTGCATGGAATTGCCTGGAAGACGGGAGTTGAACAGCTCCGCATGGAGATTCCCTCCCTTCCACTTCCAGCCTCACCCCCTCAACGCCTCATCCGCATGCCAACCATCCCCAAAACCTCTGATCCAGGCGGAGCTGACACCCCTGGGAATGACAGGCTCCTGCCAAGCTCTGGGATGGGACTTCTCCCCTCTGAGCATCCCAGGGACAGGCTAGGTTTTCCTTCCCCGCTCCGTGCCCAGGAATACCTGGCAGCTTCCAGCAGGAGAGGGAAGGAAAGCGGGAGAGGGTCAGTTTACTTCCTCGGAGGAGAACGGGATGCAGCCGGTGCCAGGAACGTCCCCGCGGGCTCCTTGGCCAAGGAAAAGGGCCGGCCAAGGACAGGGCAAGCCTGGGATGGGGCGTTCTGGGGGATCCCAGCTGGATTGGGCAATCCCTGAGAGTCCCCACGTGGAAAGGGCAGGACACCCCCCGCAGCCGTGGAATCGCTGTCCCCAACCCCCGGCCGGGCGCTGGAGCAGCCTCAGCCCCGGCAGTGACGGGGGACGAGGACAAATCCCAGCTTTGGTCACTTTGGGGAAGGCTGGGGGCTTTCGGGAGCGCTGAAATCCATCGTTTCTCGTGCCTGGCGTGAGAACATCCAGTCCCGGATTCACCCGGCGGGGCGGGAACAGCGAATCCGACCGCTCGGATCTGCCCTCTTTAGGAATTGCTCTGCTTCATATTTAGGGCAGCAATTTCAGCCTTGGGAGCTGCTAACACATTATCCTCCAATTTCTGCTTGGAAGCCTCCCCTAATCCCCACCCCGATCTTTCCAATCTCATTTTCCAGTTAGGAATACTTCGCCCGACGCAACGGGCCCCTGGAAGCCCATGCCAGGGAAAAAGGAGACGGGAGGGAATTATCCCCTCAAAATCAGTGTGGAACTGATAGGACTTGGATGTGACCTGCAAACCTGGGGTGAACCAGAGCCCTGACAGTTGAAACCGGGCGGGCTCTGTGGTTTTATTAAACTGAAATGAGTTGGGAGCAGGTGCTCCGTGCCCAGGCCCTCCCTCAGCACCCGGACAAAACGGGAACTGGTCCCGGACAAAAAGGGAACTGGTCCTGGACAAAAAGGGAACTGGTCCCGGACAAAAAGGGATCTGGTCCCGGCCATCCCCCAGAAACGCACCCCAAAAACGCAGGGGGAAAGCTGTGCTCTCCCCATCCCAGCATCTCCAAACGCCCTCGGTTTGAAAAGGGAATTTCTGGGTGGAAGCCGTGCACCCTCAGGTCTCCCTGCCCACTTTTCCCGCCCTGTATATTTGGTTTATCCCTATGGAAACCCAACCCTGATAAGTGGCTGGGATTTAACTCAAACCTAATGGACACCCGATCTCATCCCGTGAGCTCGGGGCCCTCCCCGACTCAAGAGGAGAACAGGAGAGCGGGATTTTGATCCCGTCCCTGCCGTTTCTGCCCTGTTTTTAACTCTCCCTCGGGCTCTGGCACACGGAGCCAGGAGCTAATTACCCCTGCACGCACGGCACCTCCAATCCCAGATACATTAAGTCCTGGAAATCAGGGCTTAAGCGGGATTTAAGTGCCGTGCAGCCATTGGGGTGGCTCCGAGCCCGGGGCAGAGTCACCCTCAGGGGCCGGAGTTCGCCTCCCTCCCGGAGCCATCCAGGTGCTGCGCTCGCTCGCTCGCTCGCTCGGGGCTGCCTAATTAGCTTAATGGGGACACTTAAACCTGGGCTGCGGGATGACAGAGGAGATCTGGCCCCGGCTCCAGGCCTGGGCTCTGCTCCTGGGTCGTGCCGATAATTCCTGACCCGGAGACCCTTCTCCTCCTGCCTTTCCTCTCCGCTCTGCTCGGGCCCCGTTGCTGCCGTGCTCACCCACCCCGCAGCAGGGTAAAACCCCGGGAGCAGCGGGCACTCAGGGCAATTCCTCTTTTGCCAGGGCCCCGATTTCGGGTACGTGCACAAGGAGCCCCTGTTTGAAGGCACGGCCAGCCTGGACTCCTTCGGGAACGTGGAGGTCAGCCCGCCCGTGTCCGTGGCTGGGAAGGAGTATCCCCTGGGAAGGATCCTCATCGGCAGCAGCTTCCCGGCGTAAGCGGAGGGGGAAACGCGGATTTGGGGGAAGCACAGATTTGGGGGCGAAGGCTCAGCGAGCGCCCCGAAACCCCATCAAAACGGGGCTAATTGGGTTCATTAAGTGCCTGAGCAGGGCTGGGGCTCCCGGAGCTCGGCGCAGTTTCTATCCAAGCGTCCAGGTAGGTGCCGACGGGAATCTGCCCCCAGATCCGCCGGCCGGAGGATGACCAGGCTGGTGCGGGATTTCCTCTACGCCCAGCGCGTCCAGGCTCCCGTGGAGCTCTACTCGGACTGGCTGGCCGTGGGCAACCTCAACGAGTTCGTCACCTTTGTCCCCAGCTCTGACAAAAAGGTACCCCCCAGCCCCGCCGAGCTGCTCTCCCGGGACACCCATCCCGCCGGGAGAAGCCCAGAGCTCCCTCCTGCGACACCCCCGGCCTGCGCTGGGCTCGGGGTCTGGGGGATCACAGAACAGGGACTCGCTGGGCTGTTCGTGAACACAAAGAGGAGGGAAAAGGTGCCTGCAAAGGTATCCAAGAAACTCCATCCTCAGGATTCCCGGGGGTTTGCAGCGGCTCAGCATCCCCCAGGGGGTTTCAGAACGTTTCTCTTCCCTCTGTCATGGCTTTTCCTGCTTTGGACATGGATTTTTTCCCCTCAGGGAAACCGAGCCTTGACCTGGATGGCTCAAGAAAAGGAATATTTATGCCCACGTGTTTTCAGAACATTTCTCTTCCCTCTGTCACGGCTTTGGCTGCTTCTCACATGAATTTTTCCCTCAGGGGAACCGAGCCTTGACCTGGATGGCTCAACACCGAAATATTTACGCCCGCAAACCCTCCATGGGTTAAAAGAGGCACTAGATAACAGTGAAAAACGCCTGATTTCGGGAGTTTAAGCTCAGGCTCTTTGCAAAAGCGAGTCCCCGAGGTCCTCTGGCTGACCCGGGCCGTGTTCCCGCAGCGGTTCCGGATGCTGCTGGCCAGTCCCGCCGCCTGCTACCGCCTGTTCCGGGAGAAGCAGAAGGAAGGCCAGGGAGAAGCCACCATGTTCAAAGGCGAGGGGACGGCGCTCGGTGGCAGCTGAGCCGAGGGCGACGGGCGGGAGACATTTCCCCGGCCGGGTGTCCTTCAGCGGGATGCCTGGCCGCCGCCCCCGGCCTCCTCCGGCCCTATTTCGGGAAAGCGAGTGGGACGGGAGGGATAAAGGCCTCTGCGTGGAGGGGATGTTTGCTCCCCGGGATGGAGCCTCTGGAAATGCCAGCGGAGCTCCAGCACGGAGCGGGACAACTGGCGGCTCTGCTGTCCAGATTAGCACTGGGTTTTTTCCCCTTTAATTGCGATTTTTGATCCGTGGCGGGGTGGGGGGGAGGCCTCCGTGTCCCCAAGGGTTCCTCCAGGTCACAGAGGGGACCCGGCCGTCCCCAGGCCAGGGGTGGCCTCACGGAGGGGGACGCTCCGGAGAAATTCAGCGGGTTCCCGTGGGCAGGAGGACGCATGGCAGGACTTTTCCAACGCTCTTTCCAAGGGCCAGAGGTTTTCCTCCCTCAGTTTCCCAAGCTTTGACCCCCAGCCTCAGGAAATCGGGATTTCGAGGACTTCTCCCATCTCTGTACCCCACCTCAGTCCGGCACTGCTTCGTTTTGAGGGCGTTTTGCGTGTTTAGGGTACTCAGGGACGGACACGAAACGCGTCACCATCAACAAGGTCCTTGCCAGCGACGTCCTGGCGCAGCAGAACCAGTACGTCCAGGTAATCCCTGGCATTCCGGGCAGCAGCCCGCACCTCCGGCAGTGGCACAAACCCTGCGGGGAGTGGCGCATGTTGGGCCCCTCTCTGCTCTGCTCCGTCCCCTCCAGCGCTGCATCGACTGGAACAGGGATATCCTCAAGAAGGAGCTGGAGCTGCTGGAGGAGGACATCATCGACCTGCCGGCCCTCTTCAAGCTGGACAAGCAGGGGAAAGCCGTCCCCTACTTCCCCAACATGGTGAGGGGAATGAGGCCCCAGAGTTTTCCTAAAAAAGAAAAAAAAAATCAGCTGTCTAGAGAAAGGGAAATATCTCCAAGGATAAACACAGCTGGGTGGCTTTGGGGTTTTGAGGCAAAACCCTTCCGAAGCGGTGAAACTGCAAGGTGAGAGGCACGTTTTCCCCAAAGTTTTCCCAAAAAAAACCCCCGCAGCTGCCTAGAGAAAGGAAATATATCCAGCTGGGCGTGGATAAACACAGGTCTAGCAGAGCTTGGTGGCTCTCAGGTGCTTGTGATGCCTTTTCCTGGTCTTAAAATCAAGAGGCGAACACGGTTAGAAGGGGAAAAGGGCATTACCTTGGTATTTATTGTAAGGATCCTTAGGTGCACCACGACCAGGTCGAATACACCTCCATGCACCCCCGCCATGGCCACCCCAATCCCCCTCCTCT
>VZRQ01002404.1:336591-425910 GCA_013397975.1 Machaerirhynchus nigripectus | reverse complement strand
TAATAATAATAATAATAAAATGTACAGCTATGAAGCCTTTCTGTGGAGGTTACCACACACACCCCCCCGCCTCACCATGTTCCTTCATATATTTACTGCCCACATAATGTTACCCGCGGGATGAGGGTGGGAGGGGGAAGCTTGTTCTCTTCCATGTGACTGCAGCACAGTTAATAATTGTACCAGACCTCAGGCGCTCGCGTGACCAAAGGGATTGATTGGGCTCATAATTGAACAGAAGTTTTTTCAGGTACATCTTCGTGCCTCAGCATCCCAGTAGATGCAGAGAAGGAGCCAGATCTGCTTACTCTGTGATAACTCATTTGTTACGAGCTGGCTAGCATGTAGCACAGAGACAAGGACCTCCCTGGCCTGAAAAGCCCCCAAAGAAAAGCAGGATAGTAAATACGTCTGTAAAATGGTGTTTAGGTTACAGACTGCACTTGTCTCACAGTCGCTTGCTTGCTTGCTCCACCTCCCTGCCCCCCGCCCCACCTTGCTGTATTAAAAAAGGGATGGGAAAATATTTTGATAAATGCATCAACTGCTAAACTGTTGATGTGTGTTTTTTTTAAAAAAAGAGGAGTCTTCGCTCAAGCATATGTTTCCAACACTTAATCTTTTATGGACTGCATACTTGCTGTGGGAGTGGAAGGAGATGTTGCAGGCTTGCTTTCAGTGTACTTGGGAATCTTTCCCACAGCATGCAAACTCCCCAGAAAACATGTGAAACAACGGCCTGGAAACCAGGAAGTTTCTGATGCCTAGCACTCATTGCTCTGAGGGATTTGCTGTGCTCTGGAGGTCATGGAATAATCTTTCTTCTTTGTTGGCTTCTCTAAGTTTACTTTACACACAACTGAGGGGTATGTGGGTGCTGCTGAGCTTTTAGGGGTCTTCATTTCTGTAGCATCTTTTTGCTCCTGGTTCTTTCGTTACTGCACTCCCATGATTAATATATCTGCTGCTTAAAATGGCTACTGAACCACCAAGTTCTTGTCACTGGTTACCGACTGCTTAACCCCTGTCAAAAACCACCCAGCACAGCCTGGAGTTGATGCTTTTGTTGCTTAGCTGGTTTATTTCTGATCTTTGGGCTACTCATTAACCCTGTGAGTACTGTACACAGTGTGGACATAAATCTGCTGTGGTGATGCTATGTGCTGGTGCTGTGATCACTGCTGCTGCTCCCTCACTGCACTCTGGTTGGATTTGTGTGGCATGCAATCTTCTGGGTGTGTGTTTTGAGGTTTGGGGCTTTTTTTCACTTTGTTTTCCCACCCTCTTACCACTTTGTGTAGTTTTTAGTTTTTTCTGATGGGTTGCTAAATGTTGAAAAGCAGTGATGAAGGTGAGAAGTCTGGCACCTGAGGGCTGATGGTCCTGGTGAGTTAACAAGGAAGATCCAGTTCCCTCCAGTAAAGAAACTCTTCATCCAGTTTCAGTCTGTGATGAACTCAGCGTTTTGTTTTCTGGCGTCTCCTTTCCATTTACCCATGTTTGTACTGGAGTGTGATGGAGCGTGAAAGGAGTCAGAGGAGAGAAGGGGCTGCAACTTGGCTTTGGATGCCAAAAGAAAAACAACGAACAACCTCGACCAAAAGGAGAGTTAACCGGAACATGCCACAGAACAGGTTAGGCAGGATGCAGAAGCCAGATACGAACCTTCTTCTGTGCTTTAAGGCATCTTCAGTACACCCTCCTCCCTCTCCCTTTCAGGATTTTCCCCCCTCCTCCCCGTTATGAAATAGTCCTGTGCCAACTGGGTTTGGACGTGAGGCAGGCGGATGGTTGCAGCGCTCGCTCGCCTGCTGCCAGCTGTTTCTTAAGAAAGAGAGGGTGCACTTGTCCGTGCCCGTCATCCCGTGGCAGAGGCAGCGCTCGGCACACAGCCTCTGTGTGCCTTCATCCCCTCTGCCAGCTCGCCCTGCAAACAGTCCCAACCGAAAAGTAGCGGGGGAGGAAGAGCAGCGAAGAGACAGGGAATGCTGGCGGGTGGAGCTTGGAGGGCTGATCCTCCACATAGTTAATCATTACTTGCCACATAACCTGTTCCTGTTTTCTAGAGGTTTCACTGGCACCCGCAGCCAGAAGCATATGAGGAATATGTGACAGACTGCTTTCCGAGCAGGATGGTTTGCCTTGCAGCAGGAAGCCCAGCATCTAATACAAGACCTCATTTCTTCTGTACCACGTTTATGCCTAATCATTCAGTAAACATACCATATATAGTCTCATTTGTGCTGCTCTAACACCCTGCTGCAAGGCGAATTTGCTGGTACCACACAGATTCCTTAGCTCCTGGTAACTGCCTGATAAATAGGATGTTGCCATATGTAACATAAATATTCCACACAACTGGGGTTTTTACACTCCTGCTCGTAGCACATGTTTCTGGCTGTGACAGTCTTAAGTCTGGCACTTAAAAACGGAGAGGATTACACACACAAGCTACCTTATCAAAGGATGGAGCAGGTCCCACATGTGCATTTTTTGCAGAGTAAAGGTTCCACGACTCCCCTAAACAGCAGATGTTTGTGTTTACGAATCAGTGTTTTGGGGATGTGGTTTTTTTCTTTCTTTTTTCTCCTCTCTCCACTTTAAATGCCTGCTTCATCCTAGGTGATGGGATCCCAAGCTGAAGCTATGGTTGACTGAGAACTTCCTCTTTTCATTCAAGCATCTTTTGTACAATTTCTTCCCTTCCTCTTTCTCTTTGCCTTCTTTCTGGTTACCCTGTGCTGGGAGGGTACTAAGCATGGCAGAGGACATGAAGAGCAGCACTGTGGTTGGATTCACAGCTAATCAGCTCTTACATATGGTTTCCCTTCAGGTTTTTTTGCTTGTTTGTTTTTAACATTGTGAAATTACTTCACTAACATTCTGACTATTTCTGTGCTAGGCAGAAGTGGCTCAGGAAAATGAGATTAAGCCTTCCTACCTACACCAGGGTGGGGTTTTTCCTTCTTGTGCCTTCTACATCTTGCCCTGTTCGTTGATGTGTGAGAAGACAGCACAGTGGTGTAGACCCCAGATAACCTTGCACAGAGCATTCTGGCTGTCTGCTTGGTGATGGTTGTTAGTGCCTGGGTTCAGCAGTGTAGCGACTGGCAATGCCTCCTGTACCACTGAGGTGGTTGCTTAATCAGATGCAGGTCCGTACAGGTGGATTTTCCTATAGTGACTTGCTCCTTACTCAGGCAATGCTTCCAGAAGGGAAGACGTTGCAGGGGGGAATGTTTGGGTGTTACATAAATGGACAGGACATGCATTTCTGGGACTCGTCTCTCATTGGCCTGGTCAGAGTGAATTATGTCTGACTGCTTGGCAGTTAATTGGACCATCCTTCCCATTTCCTAAGCTGATAAGCCCCTCACTGTCTGCCTCAATCAGGCTTCTTTGTTTGAGAAGTTACTAATGCTGCAGAAGAACAGAATAACTACTTTCCTGTAACCAAGTGAGGGGCTCTGATCGATAAATCTATGAAGACTCACCTTATTTCTTCAGCAAAATCCTTTCACGAGGCTTACTTGTACCGTAACACCAGTAGCAGTTGACAGGTACTGAAAAGTAGGTATAGCCGATGTATTTCATACGTACCTTGTCCCTTTTTGAGAGAGTTGTATTTGTGATTAAGTGTTCCTGTGAGCACCTTTATTCTGGCAGATCCCAGTAGCCGTGCTGAGTACCGCGAGGGTCTGTAGATATCTCTCCATCAGGATCGGGTCTCAGAAATGGCTCTTTTTTACCACAAAGCCGTCAGACTGGGACTGTCTGTCTTGATGTGTCTGGATGGTGCCTAGCTTAGAGTGGGTGTTGCCAGAAGGTGAGTAATAAATGGTGATTAATCGTCTCTGAGCTATGGATGTTGGTACGAAAAAGCGCTTGGCTAAAGGCTGTGTTTCAACAAGCTCATCAAAATTAACCACATGGGAGACAGTAGTAGAGCATCCCAAAGGCCTGATTCTTCTGTCTCTTGATTTGTTTTGTTTTTACTTTTGTGGATTTACTAAATCTGATTGAGGGAGAAACATGGGTCCCTTTGTGTCCAAATATCAGTAAATATCAGTTGAGTGATATCAGTGTTACAGATTGCAAATGGGCTGAGTGATACAGAATCAGGGTACACTAAAAGTAAACATCCTTTTGTTAGACTGCTCAGTAATCTTTTTAATGCAGAGGTGTGGTTATGAACTGTACAGGTAGGCATCCTTGTGTTTGTACCCTTGAGCCTATGATACAAATGCATAGGAAAGATGTAAAGGTACCAATTCCTGTGTTAATTATGTATTGAAGTTGAAAAGTAATTTTGTATTACAGGAGACCATTTATCCTTTGCAGTCAAAACAGTAAATAAATATAAAACCTAAAGCCATAGTGATCTTTAAAATAGTTCCTGTTCTGAGTTTACATACTTATTTGAGCAATGCATTGCATGTGTGATTGTACAATTATTTCTAAAACTTTCTGAAAAGAAGGATTCATCACAAAAATCCTCCTTCTTCCTCCATCCTTCAGCTGTTTCTGGCAGCTTTCAGGGCCTGAAGCACACAAGGCCAGCATTGCAAGGTTTGTTCCTTGTACAGAAATTAGAAGGACTGGGGCTTTTTGTTCTTAAAAATCTTTCCAAAATGGGGTTTTGCTTTGACATAGTCATAGAGGATGTACTTCCAAGTTGATGGTGTTGAGTCCCGGGATATCTGTGGCATCGCAGGAGGGTGAAAAGAAGACACAGCCACTGTTGAGTTGGGGTGGCTCTTAGTGGTGTTCTGCCAGTACTGTTTGTTATGCCCAAGAAGTGTAGGAATCCAGGTGAGCTGAACACAGGGCCTGGTCCGTAGGGCAGGGTCTATCGGAGGGGCTGAGGGAAGCAACCATCAGCAGTGGCCGGTCAAATCCCTTCCTCTCAAGGACTTACCTGCAGTCATCAGACCCCAGGCAGGTAGCCAGAGACTTCTCCTGCTGTGACTTCTTTTATTAGCATTTTTATTGCTTGACAGCATTCAGGGTGATGGGTGGAGTATTTGCATTTTGGATTTTAAAGTTTCTGTAAGAGAGTTTTTGGTGTGTGTCCTGTCTGAATGTTACCTATGCTGGTTCCAGACCAGCCAGCAGACACTGATTCAAAGGCCTTGCAGTCTACCATGAAATCAGCGAGCCTCAGGCTTTCTGAGTGGAGGTGATGAGGAAATGAGGGGGAGGAGGTGTCTGTCTGACAAAAAAAAGTGTTGAAAAGGATAAACTGGAAGTCAGGCAGTTTGTTGCTGTGAAGTCCTTGGGAAGAAGGAGCCTGCGGACCCAGCGGTTGCTGTGATGGCACCCCACCTGCGCGGGGACACGCCAGCGTGGTTTGGGGAGAGCAGCACGGGTAGGCCGCACTGCACTCCTGCCAGCCGGCAATGCAGAGGAAGCAGGAGGCAACCCGCCTTCCCTCAAGACAGCCATCAGGGATGCAGAAGTTTAGGAAGTGTTCCAGCCTCAAATTAGGGCGACTTGAAGGTGAATTAACTGCTGGGCCTGTAAATGATCTGTGTGTTCATGTGTGTATAGGACCTTAAGCACAGAAAGGTTTGGAGTGAGTCTGGAAAGGGTCCATGTTTAAGGAATGTAGTTATTCTGGCTTCCGAGGAACTTTTTTTATGTAGACAGCGTGGAAAACGATTACAAAAACAAGTATTGCAAGACACTTAATGAGATGGGAAACTGTCACTGGTAAGGCTATGGCTCTTGGGCTTGTGTGATTGTGAGAGCATTTCAGCTTTTTTCTGCTTCCTTTCTCCAAGCATTTTCTGAATTCTGAACAATCTCAAGTGGAGTTTATCCTGTGGGCTTAAAGTCAGCAACCCCAAAAATGCATTGAGAATCTCTCTCGACTTTTGGAATGAGGGTCCGTGACAGCAACTGGACTCAAGGAAGAAAAAGGTACTTTTAATGTTTGCTGCCAATTCCAGCAGTTTAGTCTCAGACCTCATCTGCTGAGATGTCACACTGGCTGCTTTCACCGTTTTGGAGCGGGGGTGACAGGGACTGACCAGACCAGTTTTTAGGGATCTTAGTCAGCTTCCTAATTTCCAGGTGTAGTGAGAGAGTCACGAGGGAGAGGAATGGAGAGACAATGTCAGTAAGTTAGTTGCTTTGCATGAAAGAAGTTGGGCTGCCAGGAGGATTTCCAATTGAAGATCACCAGGCAGCCTTATTACTGGCCCTGTTTTCTCTTACATGTGGCTCTACTGAGCTTTAACCATTTGTGCTGAAACACTGCATGTCAGGTGTTCAGCTTCAGGCCACATTTGTTTTTGAAAGAAAAATGAGTAGTAAAAAAAAAAAATTCTTCAGACATTTCTGAGAATGAAGCTGAGGGAAAAGTGACTTCAGGTTTTGAATTACTTTCGTGTCCCCTTTTTTATAGGAAATAGAAAAAACCTACGGCAAACTTTGAATCCCTAACAAGGGAAAGAAAATCTGACCTGTTCTTCAAGTTCTCAAAGCTATAATGTAAATGTAGGGGCATTGAGATTTGAGAAGGGCAGAGCGGGTGGAAGATGGACATTACAGCTATTAATTGAATAAATTATCTGCTATCACAGCTGACAGTGGCAATGGTGATTTCTCCAGTGTGGTCCGATCCTAATGTCTATTGTAATTTGGAGGTGAAAAGGGCTGTGCATGATCCAGTAAAAGCCAAGCATCCTCATGTCTGTCTTGCTCCAGAGCAGAAGAGATCATTTCAGCTCTGTGAAGACAACTTTGTAACCTAGTCTCACATCCTGAGTAAGCAGTTTAGTGATCTTGTATATGTATCTCTGTATTTGTCCACTCTTTCGGGTGCAAAACGCACATGGGGAATGCGTGATTGTTTCTCTTGCACTGTGATGTACAGGTATAGGTATAGAATTCCTGGTTGAGGGATTTGTTTGTGTAAGCTTAAAACACTGTTCTTGTGAATGTGCTTTACTCTATAGGCACTTCTGCTCCATGTGGAGTAAGGGTAGCTTGAAAGTTGTCTGACAAGATTTGCACTCCTTGCCAAACACCACTGGTCTCCTAAAGAAAAATAAGGGCCCAGAAGTTTGTAAATACCTGTGCATGTGATATAAACAAACTTCCTGATTCAGGGACCACTACTGAAGCTAATGGTTATCTTCCACAGAATGAACTTATTAGTATCAGTTCGTTAGCAAGACTGAGGCCTTGATTTGTAATGAGCCCTTAAGTGTAATTTGCAGTAGCCTGTTGACTGTATCTGACTAAGCTGCTGTGAGTGCAAGAGGGAAACAGATTGAGGCTGGAGTAATATTTACCTTCACTTCCAGTCAGAAGTATTTAGAGCAAAAAAGAAATGTACCACACCTCTAGGATCTCCACTCAGCTTTCCTGCAAACCTCAGCCACAGAGAATGAAATACCCGCAGTGCTGAGTACACAGGGCAAAGCCTGCTGCTATATTTAAAAATATGTATATGAAAATGGAACTGGAAGTTACTGCAAAGCTGCATTTGCAGGTATCATAGCAAGGAAATTTTTAGAAACCAGACCTGAAAGAATTTGCAACAGAGAGTTTCTCAGGATACTCCCGGTCATTTTTCATTTGCTTTGGTGAAATGTTAAAAGAACCCCTGGTTTCTGTAGTTATGGCTAGCAATAAATTACTTTATTTTGTTTTGATTATATACCAAGTATATGTAAAATATATAAATTTTTGCTTGATTGTGGAAGGGGGGACTGTGGAAAGAGAATTTTAAGTTCTTTAACAAGACACTTGATTGAAGTTTTTTATTCATGTTAAGCACCCCAGAGCAATATTGAACAGCCCTGTCCTCTTCTGTTTTGAGAAAAAATAGAATTCTTCTCAAAAATATTCTTCTCAAAATAAAAGTCCCTTTTTTGTTTGTTTTCCAAGAGGGAAAAAAACTGAATTTAAAAATGGTTTAAACAGTTTAGTGATTCTTACTCTATTTCTTGCAAACTTCTCCCTTGCCCCTGAGCCTGACCACTCTTCCCCTCTCTACTTGCCCACAGAATTATCACGTAAATAATTTTAGAGGTGGGTTTACACGTTTGTTTTAAGAACGCTGCAGTCTCCATCTCTGGTAATCCACCAGGTGGAAGCAGATGTGTAGAATATCTGTGCATGTATTTTTAAATCTGGGTTTGAGCAGATTTGGTGTTTCTAAGAGGGCAGTGTGTGTGCAAAGACAAGGGAACCCTTGGCAGTGTAATACCATCAGTAAAGCAAAATTTTGTAGTTAACCACTAGCAGGGTTCGTTGGTGGTTTTTGTTCATGCAGTGGGCTGGGTGACATTGCATTAGCCCATTCTTCTGATACATGGTTAGACATCAGTTGCCTTGCTGTTCTGAATTACACTGGGGAGAAGGGTATCAGGGAGGGGATGAGGAGAATAAGATAGAAAGTGGTTTCTTAGAGATGGGTGCTCTTCTTGTACTAACAGAGGGTTTGGTCCCTTAGCTTCAAGTGTGCTTTTCCGACCTACAGACTTGTTCATCACTTACTGATGTCTTCCTTGTGTCCATCTTCCTGTTAACCACCTGGCATCCCAGTACCTCCCTGCTATGGCAAAAAAATGGCACCTTAGAAGTTTGGGCAATATCCCTGTGGTGTTTGGCCCTCACAGTGATTTTGCTTTGAGTGCATCTTGGTCGGGAAATATGCTAGAAGTGCTAATATACTTATTTTCTTTGGTTGAGGGATGAGTGGGAGGGCAGGGTGAGTCCACATGGTGTCAAACAGGAAGCTTGATGTAGCTCAAAGTGACCTCCTGAAAGCATCCCTTCAGTCTGCAAGTCTTCTAAAGGCAGTAATTTGGAAAGGGTATCCCGATAACAGGATTTGCTATCCTGATACAGAGTGCCTGCTGTGTTTTGTATGACAGAAATGCTGTGGTTGTGTACTGCTGCAGGTTTTTGTTGTCCTACAGTTTTTGTTGCTGGTTTCTCCTTTGACCTGTTGCACTAAACTTCATGTCTGGCCTCTTAATAATTTAAAGTTTACTTACAGAGCAAAGCCTGGACAGTACAATGTGTTGAATATATATTGGATGGAATAATTTCCTTACTGACTTGTACTCTTTGAGCTTTGCTTAAATCTGAGCATGTTAGAGAAACAATTAGATTGCCTAAAAATGAAGATATTTGCATTTTAAGTCCAGAGTTGCAAAACTGAGTCCTGTACTTGTACTCTGTGCATGTTAAGACAAAAATAAAATGGAGGAAGAGCTGAAAGAAACCTTTTGCATCACTTGAGGCCCAGTGGGATCTGAGGGCCAGGATCACTCTGAGAATTAATCAGTTCACTAGAGAATATGATAATACAAGGAAATGATGGTATTGCAATAAGGTTTTCGGGCTTTTTATTAGTATCAGAAACTTTAAAAATAAAAAGAGAGTGAGAGAAAGCCTGGGAGCAGAAGTGGCCTGAAGGGGAGATGACCAAGACCAGCTGTGAAATGCAGAGAATGGTGATTCAGGAGTGCTGCTCCACTGCCTCTTTGTGTGAAACTCCTGTCTTATGAAGAGGGGTGAGAGCAATCTCAGTTCTGTGCAATCTCGCTTTTTCATGCAGTTTTGAATAACGTGAAACAGTTCTGGGCCTTCCACTTTTCTTGCAGACTGAGGATTTTAAACAGGGAATTCCAGGCCTGCAGAAAAGTGACTGTAATCACAAATCTGAAAGCAGCATGTGACCTTTCTTGTCATTTCTAACAAGCCAGAACTTTGCAGAAATCTGCCCAGGCAAACTTTTGGTCCTGCTGTGCCCCAGTGCAATAATTATAATGCAGAAACAGCTGATGGGTCACGTCTCCAGGCCTGCGCAGCGTTATGACTTGCTACCTACATTCCATGTTTAGCTTTGAGTGATCAGATGGTGCAAGCAATGTGAGCTAGCACTGCCTGAGGACATGCAGCCTGGCAACATGTCCTGTCCCTCTGCAGCTTTGGTTTCTTTTCTCTGCTTCTGTCCCATCCCATCCCCTTAAGGTGATGCATTTTACAATAAATACCGCTCTCTCTAGGAGGTCAGCTGCCCCTGTGGAAGCATGTGTGCCATTCCCACTGTGCTGTATGTTAAATCCAAGGGCCCAAGGTTTGTAAATATTGTCTCTAAAGTACTTGGGGACTCCAGGTGAGCTGTTTGCCCTACTTGCTGGTGTCTCTGGAGCTGTGGTTGGTACATGTGGCCCGCAGTGGCAGGCTGTTTCAGCATTGTTACTGATGTGACTTAATGCAGCATGAGTGGTATTGGAGAGGGTAAATTTTGTCCTTGTGCATGGGGAAAGGGTCAGTGATAACAGATTACAAACAAACAAATGATCTGAAATTTAGGCTTAATTCAGCCATGTGTGGAAGGGAGGTGGATATTTTCGAGTTGTGTTTGTTTTGTGCTTAGCACTGTGCAAAAGTTACACCCAGTCCTTGATGTAGGAAAAATTGGATAGGTAAGCAGGAAAGTACTAACTCATTGCCTAAGACTGCACTTGCTCTCTTACCTCCCCTCATCCAGGAATGCCATGGGAGAGGTGCGGTAGAGACATTTCAGTTGTGGTAGTTTATTTTATTGTGAACTTATTTTCACTGGGTTTAATTGGAAAACTGAACTTCAGGTAGATTTTTAAATGTTTTTATGGCAGAGATGTTGCAAGTGAGCTCTGAGTTGGACAGAAGGGAGCAAGGGGGGAGCGGGAGGAGAGAATCTGGAGATGGAGCCGGTTGTGGGTTCTTTCCACTACATCTTTTCATCTTTCCCCGGTACTGCAGCACCGCGGGAGTAGAGTTACCGACAACATTCTTGCTCAGGTCTCTCATCCCTCACTCAAATAGAGGGTGTAATTTGACTATGTCTCAGCTCCCATGTGTGAAGGCTGTTGATGAAAATATATGTAAGTGCATTTTTAAGTGCAAACAAAAAACAAACCCAAACAAACTCAAATCGCAAATCAGGTCTGTTCTGTGGTCCTGGATCACCATGTGGTTGTTCAAACTGTAGGACTGGCATGAGGCTGGAGGGAGAACACGTGGCCAGAGCTGCAGGACAAAGTGAGGACTGGCAGCCTGTCCTTCTGAATGACAGCCGTGGCTTACATCAGGTTAAATCAGTCTGTACGCTGCAGGCTGAAGCAAAGCAGAATGGATTAAAAACAGGTTTTCACATCTAGCCTTGAGTTTCCTGCAATCCTACATCAGCTTGTGGGGCTGCATGTATTTCTGCATCCCAGCTGCCATGGAAAATGAGAGACATCTTCTTACAGGGCAGTTCTCACAGTCAGTATTTACTGAACTTTTCCTGATTCGAACGGCTGCGTCCACAACTGCCACGGATAGACTGTGAATCTGGATTTTTGCCTCCTGGTTCTCCATTGGTATCAGCTGCTTCCGCCTGCACACAGGTTAACAGTGAGGCCTGCTGGGCTGCTTAATGAGTGGCCTGGCACTGCCTTTGGGCTGATGCAGATCATTTTTATTGGCCAAGGTTATCTCCTCCTGACCTTGTAGCCAGAACTCAGCCTCCCAGTGGCATGATAACTGTGAAAAGGAGGGCTTCTGAAATTATTCCTAAAGGCTGGAATATCCTTTCTGGTGTTGTGAAAACCATGTGTTGTTTTCATCACGGCTCTGAACGGGAAAGGAAACTGCCTTAATGTTAAGTTTGCAAATTCAGAGACTGTTGTGTTTAAAGATTCTTTTCTTCTAAAATCCATGGTGGAGACTTTATAAATTTAGTATGGCAGGAGGCTGCTGTACTACAATCCACTCTCACTACTGTACTTTCTTGGTTGCTTGCTCACTGCACAGTAGTAGCTTGCTGTATGTGATACATGGCATCTGATTTCTTCCTAGCTGTAGACTTTTGTACCAAAATGTCTTTTACCTTGGTTGCAGTTGGTTCAGTTTACAGGACTAAATCTGTTTGCATGCTTTTAGGATGAACAGGGACTTCTGTTACCTGTGTAATGGAATGAGGCAGAGGGATTAGTGAGGAAAATGGGGAGAGAGGGAGGAGTTGAATGGGGTTTCTTTTCTTTTCTGGAGTCATCAGGCTCCTCCCGTAGCAGAGAGGGAGCATAGTACATGGAACCTAAAGACCTTTAAAGTACATGCTGAAATGGATGCTGGGAAGATACAGTACAGTGCTTGGGCACAACTCCAAGGCTCCCAAGGCAAGTAATATTTAAACAAGCTGAACAGCCCCTTTCGGCAAGCAGCAGGAAATCCAGCACTGAGCTTTGTGTTGTTGCATGGTCAGCAGAAGATAAAAGCTCAGCCTATGCAGCTGGGGTTCCCTCCTATCATTGGATGGCAAACTGTTAAGAAAAGATAAAAGGACAGAAAAGGACAGGGGGTCGTCTTATTGAAAAGCATTCCTTCATATTTTAAGCCATCGAAGTACTTTGAAATACATTGAGCCTGATGTAAGTCAGGAACAGTGCCATCAGCAGCTGTTGGGGTGTTTTGGAGCTTTTACATCAGTTGGCAGGCAAAAGATTAATTCGTCCCTCTGCTTCATCAGAGATAAGGATTTAACATGGGTAGGACTGTGATATGCATAGGTGCCTCACCACAAGCCCCACAGCAGGCAGGAGCTTCCCAGAACATTTTTTTTTAGGAGCAAAACGTGTAATGGTGGGCCTGCTTCTGACTGGGGGTGTCATTCTGAAATGTAACCAGCATTCAGCCATATAGAGCTTTTCCAGGTCTCACTTTCTGCAGCTGATCCTTCGTTAGGAACTATTTTAACAATGAGGAAGAGAATTTAAATGAATGAGATTGCTGGTTCAAGTCTTCTAATCAGTATTTACTGTATTCCTCCCCTCTGTCCCTCCTCCTTTTTTCCTGCATCACAGCACTAGTGTCTTGGGAAAGAAAATGCTTCAGAGCATTTGTTACCAATTTAGAAGCAAGTACGTGCTCAAATTTGGGATTTCTGAGATCTGTGTGTGCCATATGTAGGCAAAACATAGTACTTGCAAGTTCCAGTAGAAGGGAATAAACACAAATTTGCTGTTCTGCAGATAGTGTTTCTTTAATCTAATGAGACTTAACATTTGTGCAGCCTTTTTGTTTTGGTAAGACGGTTAACCGTCCTCCCTAGGGTGCCTAATTGCTTATCATGAACTAATCAGTCCCCTGGGTATATGAAGGGATGAAACACTGCCAAGATAGAGCCTGTGACTTCCCCCAGAGGTGTGATAACCCTCCCAATTACCCCACCCTTCAGGGAGCTTGCTTACTGCTATTTTAAAGACCTCGTTACTTCAGAAATTATCCATGTTTGGAAATTTTAGGAAATTTAAAGGGGTGTAGTTACTGAGAATCTTTTGAACTTGTAAGCTCTCCTGTTTTTTATGTCAAGTTTGTATTGAATATTGTTTCGAGTTTGGTGTGAAAATGCTGAACATGTTTCTGTTTATGAAAGTGCCTACCTTCATAGCCCTCATGGCATGCCAGGCCCTAACAGATAAGGAAAAGGCCAGTTTCTGTCTTCAGCTCTTAGAAGATAGGGATGGCAAAATCTTCTAGCTTCAGAAACCCCATTTGAAATTCACATGAAGATATGAGTGAAACAAATCTGGTGGTGACTCTCTTCTAATTTTTGGTAGAATGATGGTTGCACATTACCGTGTGTGAAATGAGTGGGTAGAATAAGAAAAGTTTTTCACCTTACAGTAAAAAAAATAATTCATTTAACTAGTGGTTTTGCTTGCATTCATCTTTCAGTTTCTTGTTCTAGCTCATTCATAAGACATGCTTGTCTGCTCTACAGATTGAGATGGCTACTGATTCCCTGAATTCTTCTTTTGCATCTTTTTATATTGAATGGTTGAGTTCCATGAGGCACATAAAACTTCCTACAAAACAATAATGCTTGAACTGGAAGTGGAAAACAGCTCCTGCTATTTAGCATCTGAGTGAAAATATGAGTTCTCGTGTTGAGGTTTCTTTGTCCTTTTGTTCTGAATGAACATAATTTTTGTGTGAAATCTGGAGGATTGAATCTGTCAGTTGGGCAGAAATAAGAGTTTGTTCCTCGAAAGAGTTGTAACCTGATCAATTAATAATACCAGATTTTCTTTTTCTTTTGTGGTTCTTTTAAAATACTTAAGGTTTTCTTCACTTCTGGTTGTAGAGTGTATTCAGAGTGACCTTAGCAAGACTGATGTAAATATAAATATTGTTGTAGTGTGTGCTGGTTTAAAACTTTAAAGCAAGGTGATTTCATGCTTAGAATTAAAAGAAGGTAGCTGTGTGGGCGTGTATGTTTATACACCTCAGAAAATGTAAATGCGGAAGCATCACTCCTCAAAAGAAGTGTGACTTCCAGTATCATAGGTCTGATTATGGTATTTCAGTGCTGCTTTGCTATGTGTGCTTATATCAAAGTGATTAGTGACGTTTCACTGGCAAATTCTTGCTGTCCTCCTGCAGAAATTGGGGTGGGTGCGCAGGCCACTTGATCACTTCTTGTTGTTGTTGCTATTTGCAACTACGACTTTACCCAGAATTGGGTTGAACCTATACACAGTTCATACTAGTTTGTTTCAGGCAAATGTTTTTATTAAATATATATCAATGGAGTCAGCAGAAGGAAATGAATTTCCCTTTTCATATGTGAATTGTTTCAAGAATTGTCTGTATCATCTGTTTGATGGAAATGTGTGAAGCACTAGCAGTAGAATTGGTTTTTTGGAAGCAGAGGGTGGATTTGGAGTAGCAGCAGACGTTTTTGGCTGGAGGAATAGCAACTTGAAACTTCACTTACTGAAGAAACCTGTTCACAATTTTGTCTGTTTTTTTTTTTTCCCCAGCGTTCCTGAAATAAACTTCCTGCAATTCTTTGCAGTGTGCAGGTGTCCAGACTCCCCTTTACTCATGGTCGCCTGTGAAACCCGTCAGGCAACTGAAGGCTGTACCTAAAATTCTGCTGGCAGTGCAGCACACTGCAGTGGCCTTGGTATAGTTACGGTGGACACCTTGTGCAGCCACAGCTGTAGCATCCCCTCGTAGTCCGAACAACTGAGTATTGCGGTCCAGGAGTCTACACGTGTGGAGGACTGCCTGGAATAGAAAAAGGAAAGCTGCAGAGATTGTAAGCTGCTGCTTGATCCGTGTGGCTGTTGTGCCGAGGAGCATCAAAACTTTGCTGGATGGATCCGACAGCTCGTTGCAAAGTAGAGGGTCAGTCTCGCTGGTTATTTGCAGTTATTAACCTCAGTGGATTTTAATTTTTTTTGTTTTCTTTGTTTTTATATTTTTCTCTGTATGCCTAAGAGGATTGTGGCCTTGCAACCAGAATGCTCATGTTCAGGAAACTTAAGGCTGTTCCTACTGAAGGGCTTTGAAGATCAGCAGGCATTTCCTCTAGGGTTTACAGCATTGTTGGAGGAAACAGTCCCTGCAGAAGTCTTCAGGCCTATCCGCCCGACTTCGGTCATTTCTTACCTCACCAGCACGTGGATTATGCTGTTTGCAGACTGTCTAAGCTGCACGATGACCTCCGTGGATTCCTCATGAGCTTTTACAAGGCCAGGCCAGTGTACTTGGTAAAATCCTTTAGAAATGCCTGCTAGGCTTTTAAAGTCCCAGAGCATAGACTATACTACAAGGAACTTGGATGGTCAGCAGCTGGGTATGGCTGTGGATGAAGGGGGATTTGTGTGTGTGTGTGTGTGTATGCAGTTCTTGTTTTGAAAATACATATTTTTTTCAGGTCAAATAGAGATATATTGTTCCTGAGAAGGCTTCTTGTACTCTCTGATAAAGCTGAGAGACTTCTGAATTCTGTAAGAAATGGATGAACAAGATCCCTGTGCCCTTTCTTTGCATGCGTGTTGCAATCTATGCACATGAACAGATGCTGTTTCATTTTGTCAGTGTGCTGGAAGCACCTCCCACAGGTTACTTGCACTGCATGTACTTCAAAACAGAAAGAAAACTCATACGGAAGAGTACCACTGGCAAGTAGCTCTGCTGTTTAAAATTTTTCAAGTGGCTTTCCTGTGCAGATCTCAACTTGGAGAGGCTTGCCAGCACTATCTATTTCTGTAATTAATTAACCTAACTAAACCAAGAAAGAAACTTTGTATTTCAGAATTTAGAGCTCTTCAAACAAGCCCAAAGGCTATTGGCCAGCTGGTATAAGCCAGTGGGTGGTCACAGTCACAAAACTGTGGCACCTTGTTCATCAGTGGTGGGAGAGAGCAATTTTTTGAAGGCTGGGTTTCTCTTCCACCTGGAGGAAGCAAAAAAGCCTCAGTTTGAGTGATCTTTGGTACTCTGGCATCTGTGGCAAATATATATCTAAAATAACCTCCGGTAAAATGAAAACAGCTAGTTTGTATCTTTTAACTCTGGCTTACAATACCAGGAGAATGTCAGCTGATGGTTGTCTATGCTTAATATCACACGGAGATTGTGTAGCTGATTTATATCTGTTCCTGGTCCTTAGCAGACTGTAGGCGTTGCTTGACTTGAGATCTGCTTGTGCCTCTTACGGTACAGAGCAGATGTTGGCTTTGGCTTGAGGGTCTGCAGAGAGTCTGCCTGGCATGGAGATACAAGCTAGGAAGGAGTGCTACCAGTTGTCTTGCTGATGAAAAAGCTGTGTAGGCCTTTGGGATATTGCAGTTGAAGGCTGACATTACGGGTGCCTCCTAGGGTGGGGGGGAGAGTGAGGGCTGTACAGCATGCTTCTGAGCCCCTTTGCTCTAGCATATCTCTTTCTCCTCCCTGTAGCATGTGGTTTCCCCTCTGAAAATTTCAAGCTTAAAATCCCTAATTCAGAAATCTGTTTCGGGGGGAAGGGGGTAAGGATATGATTTGTGTTTCTGAACTTTTTAAATTATCTTGGTTATAGATTGTTGTTGTTGTTTGGAGGATGTGATAGGGGGAATAGTTCCTGTGTTGACCAGAAACAGAAGACAGGAAGATAATGATGTTAACAAGGTGGAGGAGAAAAGGAGGTGTTTGTTTAGAAAAAGCCTAGTCACTAAAGCTTGTGGGGCAGAGGAACCCTGCTGATAACACAGATGAAACAGTCTGCCTCTTTCCTAACTTTAGAGGAGTGGAGCTTTGTAATAAATGGCTGCCATGTGGCAGCTGTCTCCCAGCTTCGTGAGCCTGGCAGTAGTTAATCCTGTCAGCAAGTCATGCTCCCTGGAAAAGAGCGCTGAGAAGAGCTTCAAACTCTTGAATCATTCTACCTGAAAAATATTTGCATGTTGAATCTCTTTCTGCTTAAAACAAGTTTGGTAATTTGATGGAGGTTTCCATCTTTAAATAACATTAAAGTGCAGCTGTGCTGGCTTTTAAATAAAATGTTAGAAACGTGCTGAGATATTGCAGTTCTTTTCTCTCTTTAAAAAAGCCATTTTAGTTTTGGAAGGTATATGTTCCAGAGTACAAAATGTACTATGTAGAGAGAGAAGGGACACTCTGTTGCTGTCCCTGTGTGTTAAGAAATTACAGGTTGAGCATTTGAAGCCATGGTTATACTTAAAAGCTTGAGGCTTTAAAATTAATCTTGTCATGTCATTTTGCTTTTTGTATTTTGCTGAGCATGTAATGTCCCCTTCCTTTTTTTTAAAGCCAAAACCCTAGAATTTTAATTTGAAAAATTGGGATTTTGTGCAGTAATGTAGCACCATCAGACTTTACACGCTTACGATAAAAACTTGATGGCTCACACTACCACCAGGAAATGGGTTTAAATCCATGTAATTTCTACTTTTTCGTTTCTCGTTTTGCTGTGTTATCTTGTGAAGCATAAAATGTTTTGGCATGCTACCTGGTACAGTGCTCCAAGCAGAAGCAGAGAGTGCGCTGGCATCTCCTGCAAAGACAGTGTGGTTGGGCTCCAAAGGCTGAGTTGGGAGCTCTGCAATAAGCAAACTGATGCTCTCCCCCTTGGGCTTGCCTGTGTTTGCTGGCATATGGATGCAGTTAGAGCAGTGAAGCACCATGTGGGACATAGCTGCTCCAAAAGGAAAGAGTTTTTTCCTGGTCTAGCTTATCCTATTTTCAGAATGATTTTTGTAAAATTGCCTGTGCATTCGGTTTCTCTTTGAAACTCTCTTCAAATCCTCATCTTGGAGGAAGAGAGTTGCAACCAGAGCATCGCACAAGAAGCAGGGCACTAACACAGGAGATTTTCCATACCTTCCTCAGTGTGATTCATCCTGCCTCTGTAATTCCTGCCAAACCTGTCCTGCACACACATGCAGCTCTGGCAACATGTGAAGAGCAAGTGTGAGGGGGTGAAATGTTTGCTTGTTTCTCCCTCCAGAGATTTGTTTTAAACCTTCACCTTGAATACTGGCTCCGAAGCTGCCCTTGGCTGAGCTGCTGGCCATCAGGGTGAGGGACAGAGATGGGGTTGGGGACAGGCCCTCCTTCCCTCCCTCCCTCCCCGCCTCCCTCCCCAACAGCTGCAGGCACCAATTGCCAGGGAGCAGCCCGGCGGAATGGTTTCGTGGCTTTCTTCCTCTTGTTACTAATGCACCTCCTTGTTTCCGTGATGCTGTGCAGAGGAACAGCCAGACGGATTGTCTCCTCTCAGGGTGGGTGCCCAGGCATCTGCACAGCCAGTTGGTATGGCACAGGAGCCCCTGTTTTTTCAGTGACACCAGGGCCTATTGATGGCAGGCTGGGACTGTGCTGTTGCTGCTGCACAGATGCTTGCTCTTGGCCCACCTTAAAAGGACAAGATATCCCGTGGTTTAGAGTGGCCATATATTGTCGGGGATGTCAGCATCTCCGTCACAGCTACCCAGCTGAGCCCGGCGTCCCGCTTTGCCCGCCCTGCGTGCCTGCAGCCTCTCCTCAGTCAGAGCCGAGGGGTGCTGTAACTCAGAGTATTTGAAGGGGAGGTCTCTTTTCTTCTCTGCTACTCAGAAATGTTTTCCATCTGGCTCTCCCTAGTGCAATGCATCTAGCTCACCCCTTGGGCTCTTGGACGAGTATCTCATTCCCTCAGCACAGTACTTGGGTAGGCACACAGTTGATGGAACATTAACCTATAGCTCCCCCCACATCCCCTCCAGGGTTTAAAGTCAAGTGGGTTTGTCAGGGCAAAGTGAAAATGAAAAAAAACCCCCAAGCAACAAACGCACAAACTGTTTCCTCATTTTGCAGTCCTTCATCCCCTCTTGCTTGTCTGAGATGGCAGCAGCAGCAGGAGATGAGGTTTTGTCTCCCAGGGCTGTGCTTCCCCAGGATTGCTGGGGGGATCAACCTCAGACAGGTGCATCTCCCCTTCCTCAGCCTGCTGGGCATGGAGACACGCACAGTGGGGTGGTCCTTGCTTCAGCTTCCCCCTGCCCCTCTGCTCTCTTGCCTTGTCCTGGGCTCCTTTGGGGCATGTGGGCAGTAGTTTCAGTAGGCAATGTAATGCCACTTGCCTGACCTCTCCTGCCTTTGTGAGATACTTCGATCCTGCCCTCAGTGCCCATTCCTTCCAGTCTCTGGCTCTGCTCTGGACTCCCACCCTCTCCTACACCATGTTCCAAGGCTGTCCCCTTGCCTGATGGGGTGTGAGCCAGCCCTGGCCAGAGGGAGAGATGCAGCAGCTGGACTAGGGAAGACTGATCAGTATGGGGAGAGACCACGGGCCATGTCCCAAGAAGTTCTGCCCTGCTGCAGCCACTGCCAGCCCAGGGGAGACGTGAAGGGACTTTCTCGGGTCGCCACTTCATCTAAGGCAAATAAACTGGAGTTAAAGCCAAGAAACACATCGACTTCCTGGAACTCTGCAAGCCGTCCGCACAGCTGTCCCCACTCCCTGAACACATGCAAAGCAGAGCTTATAAGGACAGACAGTATTGCTTTTGTGTCCCTCCTCAGCCAGTGGGGAGGGCGCAGGGGAGGGGATGTGCTGGGTAAAGCCCAAGGCCTGTCTTACTCCGTGTTCCCCCTGCGTTGCCGTGATTCCCAGTGACGGGGGGAAGCCAGGCTCCCTTCCCACTGGCCTCCTAACAGCTGTGCAGCCAGGCAAGGATGAGGATGGAGGGATGTTTGCAGTTGTCAACATGGGAAGGAAAGGAGGGATGTCTGCTTAGAGCCACTTGTTTTAGTCTCCTGTTGCCCTGAATTTATTTTGTTGCCTAAATGTGGTGTTCATGGTCCCAGGTTCATTAAGCTGTCTGCAGATCTCAGTATCCTTTTTGCTTGAGCAAGCTCTTGAAGCTGACTGCAGTTTGGTGACAAAGGCTTCCTGGAGGGCCAGGTGCTCACCAACAAGCTAATACGAACTGCAGAGATGAGGAGCAGCTCATAGCTATGTCTTTGGTCAGGGGGAAGGAGTGCTAAGTTATTAGAAAAGTCTCAAAATTCAGCAGCTGCTGCTGATCCTAAATGCAGCCATAGGTTATTGCAATTCTTGCAATGCTGTGTGTTCTGTGTGGCACTGCCATCCCTGAAGAAGACAGTGCTAGTCAGAAACTCAGCGCAGGCTCAGATCAGACTCCATGAGGTGATTACCAAGTGTGCTGGGTTTTCCTGTTGGGAGCCAGGGGGCCGTGAGGTTTCGCTTTCGCTGTTGGTACCGAAGCAGCTTTTGCCTGAATTCTCTTTTCTAGCCTAGCAGGACCACAGGCTCATGTGTGAGGGCTGTTCTCACAGCACACAGCACTTGCAAAAGGTGCAGACATGGCTTCCCTCTTCAAGTTAGCAAGTGGAATGCAGGGCCAAGAGGATGGGCATGAATTCATTTTGAATTAAGGCTGCCTGGTAGCTGTGTGCCTTGCTGTAAACCAGTTGGACCGTAAAGGTGAATTTCATCCAGGAAACCCCTGCTTTGCCCGTATGGTGCCTCTTTGTTAAATTAGTACAACTTCCTTGTTTTCAGTGTCTTGCACCAATGTAATGCCAGAGTATCATGGTGATTCAGAGTTGTCATTCACTAAAGGCATTATCTAAGTTCAAATTCTGGTATGCTTTATGGAGAGAAGCTTCTGGTCATCTGAGCCAAAGTCCTGAGGAGCATTACTTGTCCATAAGTCACCAAAAAGGGATTTTCAAAAGCTACATAAAAACGAGATGCACACATGTATCCCATTATGCTTGCAAGGAAATAAAACAGGAGGAGTAAATATGTTTGAATATTTAAAATTTAGCCTTACTGTTAGGTGTTATAGCAACAGCATGCAAAATAGTCTGGAAATACAGGGATCATCTTGTTCTTGTTTAGCGTTTCTTCCCTTGTCCCACTCCCACCAGAAGATCATCCCTAGCTCAGTTTTAAGGCAAGGCCATAAGCATGTGCTTTGCTTGTTTATTCCATGACTGGGTGTATCTGTCTGTGTACAAGTTAGACATATGGATGTTGTAGACTCATAGGGTTATTCCAAGAGGCAAAGCATTATACCTGCACTAACGCAGGTAAAATGATTGTATAATAATTGTAAAATAGCTCAGAGAAACAGCTCCAGAAAGAGAAAAGTCTGTCTTCTTTGGTGTCCAGAGAGTACCCTTCAAGAGATGTTACTCCTTTTGGTTGTTGTTTTCGTGTTTGGTTTTGTTTTTTTCGTAGAAGAAAATGTTACTTTACATGTGCGAGCTCAAAAGGTTTGTGGTAGCATTCTTAGTTTTTACTGTTAAGTGAAAGAGCGGCCACCACATACTCCCATGCCACTGTCTTTCTTTCTATGCTTGTCTTCCATTCCCCGTGGGCTGCTCTGTACTGGTGCTCCAGCAGTGGGGACAGTAAGGTGACGCTCCCAGTGTAATTTTCTACTGCCGGGGTGCGGAGTCAGCACCAACACTTCAGTAGCAAGGGCAGAGTTGGTATTAAAAAAGGTCAGTTGGGAAAACTTTGCTCGTTTGGTTTTCCTTTGCCTTGAGGCAGTGCTTTGAATAGTGTTAACCCTTTTTTCTTCCCACACGATGCCTTTTCACCCTTTTTCCTTCCTGCCAGCTTTGATGGAAAATTATGTTCAAAAGGTAGCGCGGGTGATAGCGCGCATCTCTTTTGGGGTAGGAGTGACCACTTGTGCTTGAGAGCATTGCCTTGTGCTCTGGGAGTAAGATCTGCTCCTCTTTTTAGAAGCTTAGTAAGAGACCAGTGCATCAGAAGCAGTTCGGAGTGCAGTGTAGCGATTCTTAGGTATTATAATCTCAAGGGTAAACAGTAAACTTTGTTTATTCAAATGCTATATCTCTCTTTGAAGTTCTGTTCTTGTCTAAATTTGTATACTAGCAGGTCTGGCCTTCATTTAAATGATCCTTGAGGTTTTTTCGTGCCACTTAGAAAAAAAAACAGTGGGAAAGCCTTGACTAAGCTAATAGTGTTGCTGAGATGGAAATGATGAAGAAGGCTCAGGATTCCTGTTTGGACCTCATGGGAAAAAGTGGTTTGAAATGCGTATGGGGGGGTGCAAATTCCTAAACCTGTCGTTTCTTTCCCCTATTTCTTCTCCCCCACGGTGTTCTGGACTAAATACTACAGTATGTTTAATGAAACCAATAAAAGTATTTGGCCAAGAGTGTTAATCTTTCCCTGGCCCAATTAGTGCATGGCTTCTACTTTTAACATTAATGTGGATTTTTTTCAGAAGGCAGAACAATGAGCAGCTTTGTGCTATGTATCAGGTTTTCCCCCTTCTTGCCTGTATTGTGCGTTTCTTCCTATCTATTCCAAAGGGAGAGCTCATGTGCAAAGACAGTGGAGCAATCTGGAACTGACTTGTACCAGCTCCCAGGGGCCGGGACGTGCTGCTCTGTGCTTGTGTAGCTGCCTCTCAGTCACAAGTCAAGTGACTGTGAGTCTGAAGACTCATCATTTTTTCTCCTTTCTTCTTCCTTCTCCTGTGGCTTGTGTTCTCCTTTTTGCTTCATCTGTGATGCCCTTCACAGAAGGAGAAACAGCTGTAGCTGTTTAGAGTGGTCTTAAAACAAACAAACAAAAAAACCCAAATAAATACACATAAGCAAAGCGGGGGGAGTAACTGTTGATGGGCTCAGCTTTAACATATAGTGGAGTCACACTTTATCCCAAAGGAGGAAATAGGTCTAGCAAGTGTTTTCCTGTACAGACTGAATGGGAAGCAACAAGGTTTTTTTTTCTTTTTTTTCCTTTTTTTTTTTTTTTTTTTTTTTAAACTTTTTTTNTTTTTTTTTTTTTTGCAAGCTCTGCTTTTGCAGTGACTCTCCCATTAGCTGGTTATGTGGGGCATCAGGGGTGGACCTCTGTCAGAAGCAGGAGCTAAAGGCACCTCAGGGTGTTCTGTGGGATGGAAGTTGCCCCAGTTTCATGTTTTCAGCAACCTCATCAAATGAAAGGAACACGTTCCTGCAGAAGACAGGTCTCTTGGTGTGGCCATGCAGAGAAGGCTGCATTGTCTTGTTTGGTCCTGTCCCCCCTACCATTTGTCAGCCCTCTTGCTTAGTCACTTGCTCTCTGCTTTTCCTCCTTTTCACACAGGATGAATGTGACACTGGGGGGTTTCTTCAAAGTAGAAGATGACTTGAATGCTTGTGACCACTTCCCTGTTTCCTAGAGGCTTTGGTCCGATGCTGAATGCAACCTGAGGCCACACTGTTTCTCAGCTTATTTCCTGTTTATCCTTTTTCCTGGAGGTCTTTGTTTTCTTTTGGGGAGAGGGAGGAAGGAGGCTCTATCAGCACAACCTCCAAGCAGGGGTATTTGGTGTGAGCTGGGAAGGTTTACAGTCCTGAAGGCAGTATAGCATAGAGCATCTGTGCTGGTTGCTGCCTCTCTTGATTGCCTGAGTTTCATAGGTGCTGTGGAAAAAAATCCCAACACTTTCCCATCCTCAGTGATGCAATTTTTAAAGGGAAAAAAAAAAGAAAACCAACCAACCCAAAGCAAAAAAAACCCCAACAAACAACACAAGGCTGCTAGAGAAATCTCTCAGTACGTTCCTGCCTAAAGGCGCTCTGCCACGGGTTTTCCCACAGGAAGGAGTGATTTGGCCCAGCGTTCTTATTGTTTCTATATCCTATTGCAAATAGAAAGTTATGCTTCTGAAATTGGTGTGTGCTGCTCATGCAGTTGTCTTTGTTTCAGTGGTGCATTTTTGTTTCATGCAAGAGAGCGGAAAATGGATAGGTAAATAAAAGCACGCAGCAATAGTTCAGTTGTGATCTCTAGACTGCTTTCAAAATTGGAAATTTTTAATGTGTAGGAAATGGTTTTAAGAACAAGATCTCTGACTACATATATTTGTTTGCCTTTGGAGAAGGGTATTTAGATTCAGAAAAGAAAAATAACCTTTGGCTCATAGAAATCGTGAAAGGCTGTAATAGTATAATACGTAGCTTTCCTCCTGAAAAAAAAACAGAGAGCAAGTTGGCAGGTTTTTCTGAAACAGTAGGTAGGGTTTTTTAATGTGCATCTATATGCCTGCCTGTTCTGCACGCTCTCTTTGAGCATTTCCTATTTTCAGTGTCGCTAAAAGCAACACTAAGAATTCTGGTTGTAGTTCTCTGGGAAGCTGCTAAGCTGTCTTAAGGTTACCTTGGCAAACACAGGAGTCTTCACAGTTACACAATAGATTTTTTCCAGGATGTATTAGTGGTGACATTAATGTGCTAGGTATTGACTGAAAGAGGAATGAATATGTGTATTTTGGAAGGAATTTTGTGTATTGTTTGTTTAGGGGTTTTTTAAGGACTAAAGCACTTATTTTTTTAACAGAAATACCTCCAAATAGTTTAAACTGGTCCCTATATTTGGTAGTGCTAAGCAGAGGAAGCAAGCAGTTTTAGATTTAGGCCAGTCTAGAAAATAATTCTGTTGCTTATTCTATTCAAAAGTAAGTCAGCTAGCACATACATGATTAAAATAAGATGGGGGCAGGGGGAAAAGAAATAATTATGTTGCTCTTGAATGAGATGGACCTTTTAAAAAAACAAACAAAAAATAACAGTAAAGATGCAACAGTTACAACAGTTAAAAACAAAATAAAGACAAAAATAAATGGCTCCCATAATTAATGGAGAAAACACAGAAGGATGGGTGCTTGGCCTCAGCTTGGAGCAAAAAATCCCTGTGTCACAGGGATCACTAGTATTTTCTTAACAGAAAAGTACAAAAATAATTAGGGAAAAGTTACTTTGAGTTGTTCAGGTTAGTCTGTTTTTCTGGTTTTCACCATTTTCTGGTGCAGATGGAAAGCAGTGTTTGTTAGGAGGTTGATGTTTTCCTGAGCCATACACCCCCTGGGCTTAGTCAGGTCCCAGGTTTTGTCTCTAGACTGCAGTGGCTTGCTGTGTCAGATCATCTGTGTGCTGCTCCTTAGAAGGTCGGCAGCTAAATGTAGGAAGGTTGAATCCACTGCTTTGTCTGGCATAGTGTGAAATGAGGAACTGCTTGACACAAGGTGGGCCCTTTCTTTTTGCCTGCCTTCTCTTGGGTGCTCTAAACTGTTGCTAGTTGGGATAACGTAGACATTTATTGGTTTTTTGCATGACTGATTTGCATGTTGTCCTTGGGAATGTCTTTTTTTTGAAAGGAAGGAACCTTCTTAACTGTGGTTTGAAGGCAATTGTCTCTGTTCTATTGATAAAAGGAAAACCTATACTGAGCTTACTGGATGTGATTTGTAAATCCGAGATGATGGAATATCCACAGTGTGTTTGTTTTCATAATGAAATAAACATTTTGCTTGTAAGGTTATAAAGGTGTATTGCTCTGTTAAAAACATATCAGTAGTTTTCCATATTACAAATAACCTTTTCTAGAGGCTATAGCAATGAGTGTTGTGGGCAGAGAACTCCTGTTTTCTCATGTGTTGATCATTCCCCCTCACTTTTAAAAATGATATTTAACTGCCCTGTCATTCTCCAGAGAGAACAGGCACCCTTCCTTAAACCCCAATGATAGCATGGTAAGTTTGTGGTTTCAGAAAGGGGTGTGGAGGAATTCTGTTGGTACATATACAATGGCTACTTGTGTCTTCAGCTCATGTGGGAAGCTTGGGCAGTGGATGTGAGGAATGTGCCAAATGGTCCCAGAAACCTCTGTAGCAATTTCAGCACTGCTAAAAGGAAGAAGGTGGCCACCATGAATTCATGTATTGGAGTAAATGTTAGTCTTCCAAGAAGAGAAGTGGGGGGCAGTGCATGTATGAAATTGAATTACCTAAATTCTCTAGGTGCAGAATATTCTTCCAACTTCTTAATCAAATATCACTACTGTCAGTGATATGCTAGCTTGCTCTCTCTTCCTCCATTTTTTGCTGGCTTAATACTGTGGACCAAGCTGGTAAGGGTTTCTTTGTTTGCCCAGGATTTGCCACTGGCAGAAGCAACAGCATCTCCGGGCCCAGTGCCTGGGCACTCATGAGAGTGGGCACTTGGCTGCACTGGCACTGTTTGTGTGCCTCTGTTATCAGACCTATCTGGCAGTCAGGGGAGCCCTCAAAATAAAGGGCTGTAGTCTTGCTTTCCTAAAGTGGCTTCCAGAAAAGCTTACTCCCTTTCTCTTTTTTCGTTCTCCCTCGTGTAGTGCTAGAGGGTGCTGCTGAAGAAGAGGCTGAAGAGCCAGACGCAACTATACATACTACACTAAGTGAGGAGACCAGCAACCAAGAAGAGAGCCACAGTCAATCAGGGGAGAAAGATGAAGGTAACTGGTTCAACTAGCTCTGTGACTCCGTAAATTAGGGCATTGATTAGGAATGTAGAAACATTTCTCACCCATCCATACACCTTACTGTGTGAAGAGGGTAAGATACATTGAGCAGAAGCACTGGTGCATGCATTTCTTTTCCCATCCCTAACTTTTGTCTGTCTGAAAAGTATAAAATAGGTTGAGCAGAAGCATGGGCATATAAATTCTCAACTACCACTGCAGGCTTCCAAACTAAGACTTTCTTGGCTCACAGTAACTTGGCACCATGTAACTTAGCCTCAAAAAACCACCTGTTTATAATCCTCAAACTTATGTTCCAAAGACAGTATTATGCAGAGATCAAATGTTCACAGATAAACGTGTTCCTCCTTGTTCACCCTCACATACTCTTCTGTTACAGTGACTTTCTCACAACACACATTAAGATTCTGTGCTTTCCACCAGAGGTGACAGAGCAGTAGACTTGCAGGGTGTTCCTGTTTGTTAGGGAGCCTTCTTGTGAGGGAAAGGAGTGTTTAATTTAAAAGCATCGCCCTTTTGAAACTCGTAAAGAGGAAAATGGAAGGCGCTACATGTGTGATTGACATGACTGTATGATGAGAAACCAGAGATGAGATTTTAGGTGTATTTTGAGTTTGGTATCTGAGATGGGAGCATCCCTGCTACTTACAGCACGTGATGGAGAAGTTTGAATCTCGACAGCTTTAGCTGTGGCATTAATCATGTATGTAACACTTATGCTCCATGGACTAGTATGGCTTGGCAGACCAAAATCACGTATGTGCCATCTGTGGCAGTAGAGAGGCAACAGGGGGGGTACAGAGTTTTCTTTTGGTTGGATTTTTGCTACTTTAGCTTATTCCATATACAGAGCTGGCTTAAACCATGCTTAAAAGAGAACCCAGTACCCTATACTGTGTTACTAATGCCTTAATTGTGCAGTTCTGTTTGAAACACGTGCCTGCTTGAATGATTGTGCTTGCCAGAGCGTGCATTCAATCAGTACTGCTCTACTAGTTCATGGTGATCACAAGGTACCACAAATAATACCATTTCACAGCAAGAGAGTGTAAAGTAATCACTCTGTAAGCTCCATATTGAATTAAGGTTGAAAATGAAGAAAATGTGAATGTCCTATGAGAAAAAAGTACACTTTGTCTTTGCATTCCAATATGAGAAGCTTGTCCTGTTGTAAGAACTCCAGTTATTATGGCCTGTTGCCTGTACTCCATGATGATCCAGCAGAGTGTGATGGGATTTACAGGCAGCTGAAAATACTGTGGGTTGTTTGGGTTTTTTTAATATGGCCTAGGGAACTCCTATGTGTGTTTTTGTTTTTAATTCCAGAGAAGCAGCTGGAAAGCTTAAACAGCTATAAGGTATCACCAAGTTCACCAAACAGTTTGGACGGAGCAGACTTGTCCTCCATTGACGCCATGATGTCAGCAGTGATGAATGTGGGGAAGATTGCTGAAAATGGCGGGAATTCTCAAAATGTCAAATCCCCCTCAAAGTCTCCTGCACCAAATCGTATTGGCAGGAGGAACCAGGTGCGTAAACTCAAATGCAGGAAGGGCAAAGGGGGAACAAGCAGCTGCATGAAAAGTGATAAGATGTAATTTATGTTTCTTTGACTGTTTTGCCTTTTTTCCCCTCAGCGTTTTTTTCTTGCCTCTGCCATTGTTCCTCTGTGTATGTTTTCTGGTATCTCTCCAGACCATAACTTAGAAAACTGGGAATCAAAGGGGTCCACTTGCTTGGATTCACACATAAAACATTTGAGCACTAGCTCCAGTGTCACACAGTAGTTAGCTGGTCTAGCAGATGTCCCTAGCAGCAGCAAAGTCACCTAAGAATTGTCATTTTGTCCTGCTGCATCCTTTCTCCAGGCTCTTGCATTCACATAATCCCATGAGGCGTGCAGCTGCCCTGCCAAAGATTCAAGTGCTTTATGGTTAAAGATGGTTCTGGAACAAAATATTCATCAGGATGCTCAGTTCATATATGTAGTGTGAGGTGCCCTTAACTTTCTTGTTAATAAAAGCCTGAAGAGCTATTGCAGAATGCATTGTATGAATTTTGCAGAGTAAATATATGTAGCTTTTATCAGGTTTTTTCCATTTACCAGTTGATGGCACCAGCAGTATTGATCTAAACATGTGAAAGGAGAGAGTTGTATCAGTCAAGCTGTGGTTATTTATATCCGTGTTTTCCTCCTGCTGGGCCAAAGAAGGTGCTGCAGAGTATCAAGAAAACCCCCAAATCCCTGTGGTCATTTGACTTCAGAACTTGAGGTGAAGCACGGAGACTTTGTAAATGAATCGAGATGTACTGGGGACCAGAAAGGTTGAGAGGCATGACTCGTGATGTTCCTATAGTAGTTTATTAATAGCTTGCCAAGTAGCTGCCCAGTTGACAGACTCGACTTGGATTTTTTAGCATGAAAGGCGTTTAAAGCCATTAGCTGTAAATAGACATCCTTAAATGAGGAATGGGCAATATACAGACAGCTATGTTTATGGGATCCTATTGTCCAGCACCTGGCTGTAAGGTTTTTTAACAGTTCTCACTTAGGGGCTGCCCTGGTTCCTTGATTTCATCATGTGAAGTGAGGCACTGGAGTCCAGACCAGTCTCGGGGCAGTGCTGTTACACAGCTGTCCACCGGTACACCATGTGGTCTGGCTTCAGGGAAGTTTATTAGTGTTGGTGACCTTTATTCCACCTGGTATTTCTGTGGGCATTGAATCAAAGGAAGCTCGAGAGTAAATGTGACAGGATTAAGAGGGATTCTTACAGCATAAAAATAAACAAATACATTGAAAACATAGTAAATAGCCTATTTGTCTTTAGGCTGAAAGATTGTTAAGGCCAGAGGGGCAAATGGCTGCATTACTGAGAAAACAGAAGTGAGATGTGAAATATTAGGTGGGTATCAATCTTGTTAGCAGGCTCTAATACAGCGAATTTCCACTTTCAACATAGCAGGATGAAAGCACTGAATTGTTTTAGTGTGTAGCAGTGCAGGGATCTTAGATTCTGGACAGAATATGCCCCTTATTATAATTTCAAGGATAATAACAGCTGATTTTCTGGGTCTGACTGCTGTTTCCCATGAGCTGGCAGCGAAACATTTTGCCCTGAACCTTTGTCCCAAAGTCTATGGTTCTCTTTATAATGCTGACTTTATCTTGGCTGCCGTCTATCCATAGTCTAATAAGCATGTTCTCACATCAACCTGCATGTATTTTAACATCTCACTTGCTTTGCTCTTGACAAATAAAAAGCGTGACAGAGGTGGTTTTTGGGCTGGAGAAAAACAGACAATGCAACAACCCAAAAGCCTTTGCCATCAGTTGAATGCAGAGCAGTTGTGGCAGACTGACTTACTAAAGGGAGAGTAGCTGACAAATGAGCTGCTAATTTTATCTTTCAGTTCAAGAACTGTGTTTTCACCAGCTTGGCGCTGGTGGGGTAGCTGAGTGCTGTGTTTTAAATTGGTGAATGGGGGTACTCTTACAGTAGGGATGCTAATGTTTTTTGGTCTTGATTGGGTCAGTCAACTGATTTGCTTGAGCTGTGTTACGGTATGCAGCATGTAGCCTGTCTGACCACTGGAGAAAGTTTGGGTTTTAGTTAATAATAAACCCCAGATCCAATACTAATCAGCTCTGGCTGAGCTATAGTGTGTTTCTGGTCTTTGCTTCAAGGTGAACCAGTAATTACTCTATCTTCTGTTAGTTTGCTGATTTGAAGAGAAGGCAGTCTGGAAAGCAGACTTTGAAATAATCAAGTGCATCATGTAGAACTGCAGCACTCATTTAAAGAGGAGGGGGGCAAAAAACCAGTAGTGGGTTGTTAATTTTGCAGAAATAGCCTGGGGATTAAACATCATCTAAACTGTCAGCACATATGCAGGGATTTTCCTCACGGCACGGTGTGTTTGTTCTCTGTCTTGAGCCAACTTTAACAGGGTGCAGTATAATTGGAGCTGAACATTACTCCACGGTCAGGTTGCATGTAGTAAAATTAAAGTTGTATAAGTAAGATGGAATGAATGTTTGTGAATTACACGTTTGTATATAAAAATGGGGGAGGGGCACTCCCTCCCTAAAAATGGGGAGAATGGGGAGATAATGCATTTTAATTTTCTTTGAGTGTTCAGACTTCATAATGGGAGCCTTTCTTGCTTTCTTTCTAATGTTTTGCTAGTACTTTAGACCTTGGCCTGTATGTGTGGCCTACAGTGATTACCTTTGGGATGCAGAGGCCGGGAATGTAGTTGAAAAAACATGTACAAGCAAAAGAGTGGGGAGAAGTGGGAGAACCTAATCCTTTCATTTAAGAAACAAAGTCTCAAGACTTGTTTACTTCAGGCAAAATGGGAAAAGGTCACAGAAGTTAATACAAAATTACTATGGCCCTGCTTTTGAAAACAATGTGTAATATAGGGACTCTCTAGAATGGTTCCCCGAATCATGCAGGAAGGGGATATTGCTTTACTAAGACATAAAAAAGAACTTGAGCTAACACTGTGTCAGCATCTTGCCATCCTAATGTGCCAGAGAATTTGTCAGAGAGAATTGAGTTAGTAATTCTCAATGTTCTTTGTGAATGCTTGTGTCTGACAACGTGGAGATGGTTGCTTCTGAGTTGATGATTTTTGGGATGTCAGTGGGAGAAGAGAACTGTGTGGAGAGAGGAAATGCACAGACACTCTCACAACCATCAACTTCCAGCTGAAGAGCTGCTGAGAATGGGTCCTGCTTTTTGTTTGTTTTCAAGCTTTTATTAAAGATACTTAAGATAGCCAGTAAAGAACTTCAATAAAAAATGTCATTTTGGCATAAATACTTTGCTTTTTTTTTCTGTCATGCAGTGATGGTTTTTGTACTGTCTTGTCACTAGAGGTGTGCATCATTCTCATGGAAAACTGAGGTTTAATTCTCAGTGCCAAATCATCTTCCTTTTAATATACAGGCGTTGGTGCAGAAGCCATGCCTGGGCTTCCTGGTGAGGTTGTGAAAATGCCCTTTACATCATCCAGTAGCCATCCTTGTGGACAAATTCAGGCAAACAGCTTTGGTTCCTGCAAGAGTGCCATTTCATCCGTGGCTGGAAGAGTGGTGGCTTTGCTCAGTGTCTCAAGGGCATACTTAAATCAGGTTGAGCTCTCTGGTTGGCTTCATTGTTTGTACTCGTGGTTTGACCACGGTTACTCCTGATTCTCACCTGGGCGGAGAATGACAGGGTTCATAATGTGTTCTTTTGGAGTCACGTACACTCCTGCATTGTCACCTCTTTCTTGCTATGATCTCATCAGATCTTGCGAGCTTCAGAAGGGTGGGGCCTGGTTGGTGTGCCTGGATGGGATGCTTCCAGCAGAAACACAGGATGCTAAAGGAAATGTGGTGCTGATGATTCAGTAAATGCCACTCTTCCTTATGAGTCAGCCATGGAGCAGAACATGCAGCCCCTACAAAAGGGCACCAAGATAGTGCTTTGCCATCAAGATGGGGTGGAAAATTGGAAGTTCCAACAACTTGTGCTATTAAAAATCTTTGGGAAGAATAATGACGTTTGCCCGTATATTCTGACCATGTTCCAGGAATTACTTTCTGCGCAGTTAAATTCCTCCTGGCAGTTTGAGTTTCTTGCAATTGCCTTCACTTCCTGTCCTAAACTGCTACTGCTGAGTATCTGTGTGCTGTTAAAACAGCTGCTGTACTTCTGTGATAGTCGAAATGGCCTCTGTTTATAAATTCAGAAGTTTCTGAAACATCCTTGAGGGATCTGTCAGATGATAAATGTATAAATGCAATGTATTCTGTTAGCAGTGGGCTTCTGTACTAGGGACGGTTTATATTTTTCCACCCTCATCACTAACAGCTTTCTAGTCCTTTTCTATTGATACTCCTTCTGATTGTTTTGTTATCTCTTGTCCACAGGAAACAAAAGAAGAGAAGTCTTCCTATACCTGTCCTCTGTGTGAAAAGATTTGCACTACACAGCACCAGCTAACTATGCACATTCGTCAGGTATGCAGAGTACCAGCTCTTGATTTCTTATTTTTAAGAGTATCTGGTTTGCCAGGGTGCATTTTGCAGTGGGGAAAACAATTCCATGTGCAAGCCAATGAAATGTTTCCATTAGAACTTCATTCAATTGTTTTGCTTTTATTTTAGCCTTCCCTTGCATTTTCTTCAAAAAGCACACCCCACAAACCTAACCCCAAGGTGGGTAATTTTCCTTCCTTCCTTGCCCAGCATTCCACCCCCCACCCAGTGGCTCAAACAAGGATGTATGTCCTGTTCTGCATAGCTTAAGGTATCCTAAGGATCCGGAAAACCATTTCCATCATGAGGCATAAGTCCTGTTTTATTATCCTGTTTGAGTACAGATCTTTTTACTGCTCATGCAAATTAAGAAGCAGGAAGACAGAATTTTTAAATCAACTCAGCGTAGAAGAGCCTTTCAGTCTTTCACAGGATATAGCAGCTTTGGGAGGCAGAATTAGGGTTTTTTTTTTTTAATGGATAATGCACTTTTTTGTCAGCTACAGGCCTGTTCTTGCTCCTCCTGAAATATATGCATACTTAATAAGGAGGTTTGCCCTTTTCTCTAGCAGAAGGTTCTGCTTTGGATGCTAAGGTGTGGTTGATGACTGGCTTCACTAGATACTTATTACTTCAGTTTTTCCTCCTGTACTGTAACTGTTACTTAATTATTTTTTTCTTACTCTCCTGGGGTTTTTTGGGGTTTTTTTTGTATGTGAAGAAATCTTCGAGTCTCTGAATGCAAGTTAGAAAGAGTGGTACATATCGCACAGTAGCTAATGGCCTTAACTGGACCTTGTAATGCGTTCTTATGGCCATAGAAGTCTGCATGTGCACTCAGAAGCAGTTTAGTTCTCTTACTCTGCAGTCAGTTTAATATCTTTAAAGAATATTTGTTTTTAAGTGTGTCTTCTGCTGTGAAGTTCATAATTCCATTCTCTTTCCTTACCACTCACACAACCCCAAACCACTGCACAGCTTAAAGTATCCCAAGGTACCATTTGTCTGATGGGTTGTTGCTGAGTCCCTTTGTATCCTCTTTTGCTGCAGACCCAGCAGAAATGCTGCATTGCAGGCTGTATGAAACAGCTACTTGTGCTGGTGCATTAAGGGGTTAAAGATGAGGGGGGAGGAAGGGGGCTGGAGTTGAGTGGGGAGGGCTGGGGAGGAGAGGTATATACAGGGCACACCTTCATATAAGGTACTGTGCCAAGTGGCTCTTTAGAGCTGCTTAATTTAAGATGTTTATAGTTCTTGCTGATATTTTACTGGCACTTCAGAAGGGGCGTTCAATGAAAAAAATCGTTGCTTTCTCCAGCATAACACTGACACTGGAGGGACAGACCATTCCTGCAGCATCTGTGGAAAGTCTCTGAGCTCAGCGAGCTCCCTTGATCGCCACATGCTGGTGCACTCAGGTGAAAGGCCTTATAAATGTTCAGTATGTGGACAGTCCTTCACCACCAATGGAAACATGCACAGGTGAGTGCTGATCGTGTCCCAGGAGTTTGGAAAGGATTACAGCATGGGGGGCTGTTTTGTTTCCTTGGAGGGACTAGCAAGCTGACTGAAAACACCTGGGCAAGAGATGTAGAGCATCTGTGACCTACAAATATGACATAACACACTACAGCTACTAGGATGCTTAAGTAGTGGGAGGAAATCAGAATTGAAAAAGGTCTTCTAGTTTTCTTTAAGTATTACCAAGAGTTGTTACAGCTTTTTTTTTTTCACTAATAGTAGTAGTATGACAGATGGATTTTTCTCAGGGGACAAAAATACATAGCTAAGCTATATAGGAGCTTCTAATTTCATAGTTTCAGAGTCATGGATTCAAGTGGTTGTATTAGAACATCTGTGGTTTTGTTGGTGTTATGTACTTAGGTATCCAAGTGCCATCATGAAGATGCCTCTTTGGTGTCTTGTTTTTAAATACATACATCAATATTTGTTTGCAGTATAGACAACTTACTGCACTACAGATCTGGCAAATTCTCTGCAGCCCAAATTTCCAAATGTATTTCACGTAGTTTCCTTTGTAGGGATGTAGCAGTATGTACAGTTGTCAGCTGAGGAAACAAAACGTTAAAGCACATGGATTTTCCTCCTCCTCTCACATCCCTTGATTCAGTATTCATTTATTTGCATGGGTGGAACAGCTCAGAGCTGATTAAGACTTTGTGGATTCCCACATAGCTTTAGTCCCCATATCAAACAGTATACAACCTACAAAGAAACTGCAAGACAAATGGCAGAAAAGAATATTGCTTACAAGCAAAAAGGCTGGAGTGATGGTTACGGACTGGTTCTGTGTGGAAAAGAAGAGGTGTGTGGAAAAGAAGAGGTCTTGTTTCCCTGATTACTACCCGTAGTTCTCCAAGCAATGTGCTGTAGGTGGAATGAAAGGGTGATTTTGATGACAGGAGGAAAGATAACATAGTCCTGCACAATGGGAGCAATACCTGCTTGCAGAATTACCTTTTCTCTATCGTTTTGTTCCTGTTAAACGCTTATGTGAAAAGAGAGGGAATGCAGTTTTGTAATTCCATATTTATTTAACTTACAGTTGATTTGAATTGGGGAGAATTGGCAAGATAGGTAAAAAATGAGAAGGGAAAAACACAAAGAGATACTGGCCTTGGGCTCTGAAAAAGTCACACATCTGACTCATCTGACCAGAGGTGTTGTGAGCCACGTTTCCAGGTTGGGTCATTACTCTGTGTGACGTGTGGAAGGGAGGGCCACTGCTGAGCTGGAACTGATGCCACTGTCAGTATCCAAGGGTGACTTGCAGTGGTGGAACTCTGGGATGGTCAGTCACTTGTGATCGGGCAGCTTGCTGAAGGACTGCTTGCGTGGTTTATTTGGGTTTTTGCTCACTGGGCATCTCCTATGCTCTCCTAGAAGCAGGAAAGGGAGGCTTCCCCTGAAACTTGGCTTCAGGCCTATGAGAAATTGATGTAGTCACCTTTGCCTATGCAGGTTTCCCTGTATAGCAATTCATAGCATGCTTTTGTAGCAAATTTATAGCCAGAATTGCCAGGCTCAGTGACTTGCCCAAAAGAAATACAGATCAGAACCTTCTGATGAGAACATAATTTGGTTTCAATTTTTTCTCATAACAAGATGATGCCTGAAGTTACCAGGATGGGGTGCTGTGTATAGTGACTGTACTAAGAAGGACCTAAGTTCATGCAAGGAAAATCTTAATGTTAAAAGTTTTTTCCGACTGATAGGTGCCTGTCTGTTCTGTTAAGCTCCTTCTTGTGTAGGGTTGCCCTGCAGCAGCAGAAAGCTGTTCCCGAGCTTGGTGTCTCTGCAACAAGTGACCCCAGACCCATGACAAGCAAAATCCTGAGCACACAGAAATATGCTGGTTCTGCTAAAGGAGAGTTGTGGTTGGCAGACTGTGCCTTCTGGTCTTTTTCAGTGAATAACCTTTTCTTGTTGCTGTAACCGACTGTAATACTGGATCTTGTTGCTGAAGGAAAGCATGAATGTGCAAGTAGGCAGATGAGGATAAATGCAAAGTGAAATCAAATTTTTTATGTGGTACTGTGACATACTCACAAGGAAGATGTTCATTTTGCCCACCAGTACCTCCTTCTGAAACAGGTATTTCTAGTCTAAGATGGTGTGAAGTAACTTTCTTTTTCAGGCATCTCAAACTTAGCTGTAGCATCATGTTCAATGGACTGTCAGTGCTGTGGCTGAATGCCTCTCACATCTCATTCAAAACTGCTCCTGCCTCCAGATTCCAGTGCAAGGACCTGTTTGCCAGGTCCGACCTCATGTTTAACTCCTGCAGGCCATGTCTGTGGTAGTGCCATGTCTGTTCTTCTGTACCAGCTAGATGATAGCACAAGTCCATCTTTCTTTGCTTTTGTGTGCAGTTCTTTTATTCTCTGGTTTTGTGCTACGGTTGCTAGTGACAGATGTATGTCCAAACCAGGGAAAAAAATATTCCTCACATGCCCGTGGTAGCCAGCATGGTGGTATCCCTGGGCCATTCCAGAGCATGGGGCCAGAGAGAGGAGTTACAGGTTTAGCAGAAACTTGTGATATGCTGGTAAAGAATAAATGTAACTTGCGAAGGTCATGCCGGAGCCTCCCGGACATTACTGTACTTACACCACGTAAGCTTAGTTCACAGGAGAGGAGCAAGGGAGACGCTGGTCTGCTGGTATCTGAATGGGGGGGGAAATGTGTAGGCTTATGCCATGTACATCCTCTCTTCTCTTTCTCCCCCTCTGCCATGTTCTGGCTCTTATTTAGCAGTCTATGCTATTTTTAAATCCAGACTTTTAAAAGACCTTTTAGGGGAAAAAGTTCAATGGAATGGTTTTGTCCAGGGAAATACTGTGCCATGGGAGTGCTGTTCCATCACAGAATGAAATTTCTGATCCATTTTTTGACCTCAAAGCAGCCACATCATTAGACATTCAGCTGAATAGAGGAGGGAAGGAGACAAGTTTTGGTTGCTTTTTTGGGTTAGAAAATGATTACCAATGTTGTTACACTCTCAAGTGCCCACCATCTACATCAAAAGTATTTTTTTTCCACCTTCACTTTACCAAGGGAGGAAAAAACTCCCGCGCTCTTACCTGATGCTCCTTGGATTACAGTAAAACTTCTATGCAATAGTCAAACTTTTTGTGGAGTGAGAATGTTTGAGTTAGTGTAGCTGTGCTGGGGTGTTGCATGTACTCTTCACTTGTGAAATCGATGCTGGCCTTCCTGACTCCCACAATACATGCAACACTTCATTTGTAAATGAGTCATAGCCTCTCACATGAAGTCCAATTTCTTTTTGTTATGCTCCTTGGCTCCTCGTCAACAAGTCAAGTTGAATGGGCACAGCAGACACCAGGGTAGGGGGAATGTTCTCAATGTTCTCTTGTGCAACACACACTAGTAAGAAAAAGAGGTTAAAACCTGCTTCCTTTTCTGACCAGCGTGACTCTTGGCCAGGATTTTCAATGGGAACCTTGAGCCTGGGGTATCTCAGAAAACTCTCTTACAGGCTGCCAGGTTGTTCAGGAGTGACCTGAGCCTTCTGTGGCTCACAGTCACACTTGGAAAGAGCAAAGGTCTCTGGAGAGTGCTCAATGTCCAGAGCAAAAAGCTGATTCTCTCATTCTTCCTGATGTGCTGTCAGACTGTTTGCTGCCGTATCAGTGCTGCTCCTACCGTTTGTGGAGGGTTGGTGCAATGTGATACAACAACTGGAAGATCTGTCAGTGCCTGGTATCAGTATCAGGAATTGCTCTGGAGAAGAAGACATGGAGATGATGCTGATTTTTTTTGAGATTTCTTTTTGACCAGTACTGGAAAGAGCAAGTCTTCTTGGAAATAGCAAGTCTTCTAGCATCAGGAGCTGATTAGGGATTTGGGGGCATTATTTTCTTGGGGCTTTTTAAGAATTTGGAGAAAGGAGTTAGATCACAGTTTTGAGTTCAGCATTCCTGTAACTGGCACCGTAATGGTCAATACGTAAGAAAATCTGCAATTTAGGATACACCTTATACTCCCCCTTCTTTGCTGGAGAGACAGACCCTGTGGCTTTCTCTCAGTCACAGTGAATTAAAGTTGAATACTCATATCTCCATCAGGAGCAGAAACTGTATAGAGGGGAAGGGGGTGTATGAAGTTCCTGTAGCTCAGTAAGAGCTGGGGATTTCCAGTGTACTGTCTCCAGTCAAAAGATCACAGCTGCTAAAGACTTTCCAAAGGTTTTCCATCTGTACTGTCATAGTAACTCCCTAGGTAGTTTATCTTTGAAAATCCCAACTCTGAGGAGCCCTCTTGGGTCTAGACTCTTGACACCAAATAGGAGGTTTCAAGTCTCTTACTCCATCTCTACCACTGCTTCTCCCCAGAATGCAGACAGAGGAGTTAGGCTGCTTCTGTGGATTGTAGTGGTGGTTTGTGAGCATTAGCAAGGGACCTTGAGGTAGAGAAAAACATTTTACTTGACCTAATGTGTTGCATTCAAGTAGAACGTGCATCAGGCTTCAGTGGGAAGGGCGATGCCTCCACTTGCTCCAAAAGTGTTTCCTTTGGGGGTAGGATGCTTTGCCAGCTGTTCCTTTTCCATTTCTGTGACTAAGGATAGTCCGTGCCTATCACTTTAAAGTCACATTTTCCTCTCTGCCAAAGACATGCTCTCCATGCAACTAGAAAATGTTAATGGAATATAAATGCCACAAGGGAGGCGAGAACCGACCTTCCTGCCAGTTTCCAGTGGGAAGCTATTAAAGGCACTGTGGCAAGTCTGAAAAGAGTAAAGGGATAATACGTGTATTTCAGCCACAGCTTCCCCAGTTTGGTAAATGAAGGAGCATTGCCCATGGCTGGTTTTCTCCAGCCTGTCCATATAAGTCCGGTAATGCAAACTAACTGAAGTGTTTCATGTGAAACCAAAATGTAGCAAGTATCTACCTTCTTTCTCTTCTATTCCTTGCCCCATATGTAACAAAATTATTCAGAATGGCTTTTTATTTACATCCTGCTTAGGTACTTGTGGGCTGTTTATGTACCATCTCAGGAGCAGGTCTCAGAGTTTAGGGATTTTTTTTCCTTTTTTTTTTGGCACATGTGAAACACCACATGCAACAACCACATGCAGAAGTCTTTGAAACTCAGATTGTAAGATCTGGATCGCAGAAGCTATGCTTTGAAGCATTCTTACAAAGGGTCCTATCAAAGAAGGTATTTTTTCTTTTAATTAAGAAGGCACTTTCATTCTTAATCTTACTTTCAGTACTAGAAAGTTTTCCCGAACTTCTGATTTTAATACGCTGTGGAGAGATAAGCAGCTGTCTTTTTAATCAAGGTATGGTACTATACTGATGTTCAAGTCTTTCTGCAAGAACACTTTATGTGTGCACCTGTGTGTTGCTGAGTGAGTTTCTTGAGAAAGACAGAAAATGCACATGCTGGAGGGTAATCTGTGAATTTTGACGTTGGAACCGGCCATCTTTGCTGGCACATGAAGAGCATACACGTCTGGAAGATTGTAACACACTGCTCAAAAAATGAGTGTTGCATCCTGATAAAGGCATAGGGGTTGGGATGCATACACTTCAGTGGCTTCCCTGCTCCCTTTAGCAGGGGTCTGTGTTTCACGGGCAGTTATGCACACAGGCCACCTGTAACTCTGCAAATATCCAATGGTCAGAGTGTCCTCAAGATCTGGCTGAATCCATCCTCTCCCTGCATTCCACCTGTGAATTGCTCCCATGTTATTTATGGCATTGGCCTGCTTCCAGTACGTTGTGTGTGCTTTGTGGGGTGCAGCGCAGTAACAATGCCCAGTCTCTAAGTACAAATAGGATCTCTGTAGTCCAGCACGTGCAGGCTGGCATTTGCTTCAGATGGGAGTTTTGGAGGCAGAGCATAGCCAAATGTGATGAAGACCTTTTTTTTTTCCCTCAGAAGAGGAGAGGAACTGCCTTATTACAACATGGTTTGTTTTCTGGTGGTTTGCAAGTGGAAGTTTGGTGTAGCTCTGAAAAACTAAACTTCCAAGATCTTGAAGCTAAAAACAAATAGCCGAGGAGCTCGCCACACAGAAAATGATTGACACTTCACACATGTGAAAAGGCTGTCTCTCATTGTCCTGCACAATAGAAATGTCTCTTTGGTCATCTCCTAAGGAGCTTTTATTTCAATGTAATAATTGGTAAGCAGTGCTCTTAAATATTAAGAACCAGGCTGTACTACAGGCTTTTAAATCCATTTCTTATATGTGGGGGGATGATTTAACCACTGTCAGCATGCTAGTGAAAGATAAGCTTCAGCAAATGCAAGTGCCTTAATTCTTCAGCAGGGATAATGAACACAAAGGACCAATTTCTGCTTCTAGTAATTGATGACTGTAGTTGTGGGATGCAGGTAAAATGTGATAGCTCTTTCGGTTTTCTTTGCAGTTAAAAAATGTTTGTTACATTTTTTGCTAGTACATTTTGTAATTAAGGATGGGGAAACGGGTGGAGGGAAGCTTTTTGGTCTCCTGTCAGCAGATAAGTTCCAGAATATGTGTTTGGTATTCTGTTGGGACCCCTGTGTTTTGAAGAAGGTTAAATTACCCAGAAAGAGAAAGAAAGAAAGAAAGAAACAAACAAACAAAGCCTTTTCTACAACAATATGGCAGTAAGAGAAGAGTCTGTTTCTCTGTATCTGTGATTCGAATTAGAAGACTACAGTATTTGTAATTGTCCCAGGAAGAAACTTTTGTCTGTCTCACTGTTGCTGAGTAGATTTACTTCTGGAAAGACTATATATAAACTTTTATTTAATTCACATGACTCACAAATTGGGTGCTCAGAAAAACTCCTCCACCAGTAAGTATCTTCAGCAGTAAAAGACTCTGGATGACCTCTTGTGCCACAGAACCTCTGTGAGCCCTCAGAGCTGAAAGGAGATGCCAGGATTTCAGATGTGTTACATGCTGCTTGTAGGCTTGGACAGTATCCCCCTTCAGTTATCATTAAAGAACAGCAAAGGAAGTTAACACAAAAACATGAATGCTGAGATCTGATTAGAATCAAGCGAAGCAAGGAAGTGCAGAGTTAAGATTTATATGCAGACCTTAATTAGCTCCATTGTTCTTGAGAACCTAAGCGTACACAATGAGGAACGTTATACTTGCATCTCCAGAGCTCCTCAGTACCTAAACATAAGAAAGACTTTAGTGCGCTTTTCAGTCCTAGATTTTGTGTGTGTGTTGCCTTTAAGCCATAGCAGTCTAATCTTGTGCATTGTAAGGTTGTGGATTCTTATGTTTTGGTTTTCTGCAGGCAAAAAAAGGGGGACATTCTTCTTGAGTTTAGGTTTCTGGTGTGATTTGTGTCAAGAAGAAGGTGGTGTGACGTGGCAGGGTAATACCACCCTCCTCACGGGCAGTAACATAAATCTCCTGTATAACAGAGCGTATTGAGCGTAGCTTAGTGCTGCTTTGTTACCCATGTCACAGTTCAAATAAGCACAAGCCACTTGACAGATTAGACTCTAGTCGCAGAGCACATGGCAGTGCAAGACCTTGATCTTTCCACATAAGTACCCTTTCAGGAATATCACCTCCTCTGAAGGTCTAGTATTCTCAGGGATGTTTCCTCCCCTTCTCACCTTGAAAAGCTACAAAATAAATACAAGCCTTAACTTAGCAAGCACTAGAAAATCCAGGAGATTTTTGCGAGGAGTTGAGGTGCTTTTAGTTCTCTGCCATAAACCTGACGTGATTCTTGTGGACACATTAGCTCTCAAGGTTAACAAATAACGTGTTTTGTTCGCTCTTTGGTTGGCGGTTTGTCTTACAGCTTGTACTTCTGTTGGGTGATTCTGTGTAAAAGATGCTGGTGGTGAGAAAGTTTGCTGAGAGAGTTTGTATGTTAAAGTAATCTTTGTTCAGCCTGTTGTGCATGCACATCAGACATACTTGCATCACTTTCCTATGAAAAATGTATCACATGTATTCCCTCTGTTCCTCCTATCCTCTGAAAAGATTCCTAGGCCCAGTACCCACGAGAATGAGGAAAAAGTCTATCACAAACTGCATTTGTGGTTGCTGTCATTTCACCTTTAATGTATGTGTTCCAGCTTTACCTTTTTTTCCCCTCCGTATCTAACCTGCTCAACCTGTTCTCGTTCAGCATGCTGGAACCAGCACACTGCAGAACATACCCCTTCTCAGGGTCAGGAGGTTTTTTCCTCTTTCTTTCCTCCCCTCTTTTAAAAACAGGTGATTCCTTAACAGTAGTAGTAGCATTTGGGGAAGATTCTGTAGCTGTTTAAAAAAAAACTTTTAAAAAGTGAGGGGAGTATTGTCATTTGGGCTTAGCCAGTTCCTTTCACTCATGTTGTTGAACCATGATGCTCATATGCACGATGTACACAGCTTAGGCAAAGACACAGTCTTTAAAGTAGTAGTGCCATTATCCAACTGTTAAATAGTACACAATATTCAAATACTGTTTTCTGTTTCCTGAGGCTGTCTATAAATATGCTGAGTTCTGCAGGCTGGTCTCTTAGCTGAAGTTTGCTAAACCCTCTCAGTGATTTTTTCGTAAATCCTCAGAGTTAGCTTTCCAGTGCTGACTCACGTGGAAAGATATCTTGATACAGAGAAGGTGTACAGCTTCTTCTGTGTGGCTCATTTGTTATGCCATTTGTTATACCACTGAAGCCAAGACACTTCAGTGGCAGCTTTTTTGGCAGTTTCAGACAGAGGGTAGAGAGAGTAAGGCGACAATTGTTCATGGACTGAATGAATTCCACTTGAGGGCTTAAGTTCCCAAACTCCTGTAAAGTAGCACAGGTCATGCGGGGACTTCTGTTTCCAGCTTGACTAAGCGGACATGTAGCAAGATGTGAAACCTTTTCCTATTGCTTCTCTGCTCAGCGAGGGAACACTGTGAGGAAGGAGGACCACATGTTCAGGAACAGGACAGGAAATGGGCTGAGCACGTGAAACCTCTTTTGCTAGGATGCCGTCCTCAGCGCTGGGAAAAGTTTGCAGTTTGTGTGTGCGCAGTGATAACCTTTTACTTCCTTGCCCCTTGAGATACTTGGTAGCTGCTGATACCGGGGTAATGTGGAGACCCTGCTTTTAAGGAAGATGTGCTTCCCTTATCTCATGCAGCTTCCTTGCGTGCATCTGTGTGTGTGTGTGTTTGTGTGTGTGTGTGTGTCGGGGAGAGATACTCGGCTCCGTCTGCACAGCCTCCCCAGCAGTGCTGTGGCTGTCTGTTTTTTCCTTCTTGAGCTGTGTGACGCAGCAAGTTGTTCTGTGCTGTGCCATCAGGATTGCTCAACAGTGGAGTGTGAGAGGGAACCAACAGCAAGAGGGCTTTGCCTGGTTCTGGGAAATAGCTGGGGCTTATGTTTGCTTGGTTAAGAAAAGGGTGTGGTTCCTGAGGGGAGGCAGGACATACCTAGGACTTCTTAGACTGTGTTTGCTCTTTAGGATAAATCTTTTCCCTGTTGTGATACACTTTCTCTAATTTTCTCTTTCCTTCTCTCTCATTTTTCCCGTTACTCAAATTTAAAATGGCTTTAATTGTCCTTACCATCTACTAACACTTGTTTTCTTTAAACATAAAGTTTCCCTAAAAATCAGCAGTGAAGTAACTGAATAAGGTTATATAGTGTGGTAACTAAAGGACATGCCTGAAAACCACAAATCTCCAAGAAGATTGAAGGAAACAGTTCAGAATGTCCTGGGCCAGATTTTTGGTACACTTAAAAAATATTACTTCTGCTTAATTTTATTGTTGTTAATACATTTTTCTCCAAGTTTAAGGAAGTACGGTGGCCTCAGAAGGATCTTTTTTAATAAAGGAGGATCTTGTCCCGTGTAAAAGTTTCTTACAGCTTGGAAGTCTCCTTGCAGTATTTGGCATTGTTAATTTAGGTCTGCTCTGAACAGAATGCACTGTGTGTGACAGCTTGGTGAGGTGCTACTGGGAAGCTCAAACTGCATTTCCTCCTCTTTTGCCTTCCCTTATGCCAGGGTTAATGCAAACTGCTTTCTTCTGCTGTCCTTTGGGAAGATTTGCTTGGTTTGGGAGGCATGGTTTGAATCACTTCCCTGTCACAGCATCATCAGGCAAATATTTGTCTCCCTTTTTTCCCTTTGAGGTGTTCTGACAACGTTGCTGTTAGGGAATACGAGTAACTTTGAGCCAAGCTGGGAATGCAGTTGTATCAATTTCAGCCTGTTTGAACTTGCTGAGTCTGTGTAGCAAGTAGTTGCTTAAATGTGAATACAGCATAATTATTCAGAAGTGGTACCCCCCCCTTCGCTGGATTTGTAGATCATTATCTTTCCTCTCACTCACGCTTACAGCTTGCCTTTATTCACAGCAAAGCAAAACTTTTCCCTAGGATAAAAAATATAGAATGCTCTGTGTGCATGTGTGTGTATCGTATGTCCTTAGGTATCATGTATTGGCAGCTGCATGGCACTGGCTAACTTTGCAGACTGTCGCGGTAGCACTGGAAAGAGATTTGAAATCCGTCATTCGAATTTAATCACTGGTGGCTTTTTCCTTTGCACACCCAGCCAGTCTTGGTGGATCTGAATAATGGCACTTCTGTCATCCTAATGGTGCTGCCTGCCGGGAGAACCTCACTGCGCCGGGAGCCAGGCAGTGCGGCAGCCGCTCTGAGCTGGGGAGGATGCTGAGGCCGTGTCTGTGTGGCACCTTGGGCACCTGGGGGGTGCCGAGCGGGCGGCTATGCCCACGTGCCACCACACGCCGCTGTGTGGGGAGGCTCCCCAGGGCCACCTTAGCCTTGTATACAGTGCGAACAAGCGCTGGAGCCTCCGTGAGGATAATGAGGTGTGCTGGCACGCCGGCAGGATGGCAGTGCCTGGCTGCCATGGGGAGCGCTAGCAGGGGGATCTCCTGCTGGGCCTGCTTGCAGACATGTGGCTGAAACGAGTCAGGGCATCCCAGTCTGATCCTTCCTGGACCTGTTTGCCCCACCCTACCCTTTCCCTGCATGCACTGCGGTGAGTTTCCTACCCACATAGCCATAGAGACTTCTGGTGCTCAGCTTCGTTTGGTTTGTCCTGTGCTAGGGTTCAACAGTGGTTACCACTGGAGTATATGGGGGTACTTGGAATTTGTTTTGAGATTGCTCTGCACTTGTTAGAGGGAGTTTCCCGTATGACTGGGATTTTGGTATTTGATTGTCTCCTGACTTGCTCTGAAGTGTATCTGTGTGTCTGAGGGCTTTTTGGGCCAATTTTGGGTTTTTTGAGGATACAAATATTAAACAAGCCAAAAAGAGAAGACAAACAGAAACTTGTCCTAGTACAGATCACGTCTGATTTGCAAAACTATGTGCATCTTTTTGGTTCCTGTGATTACAACTGGCAAGGGCTGAGTGGATTGCTCTCTTAAGTGGGTGATGTTGGTAATTCACACTGGAAATACATTGTCAATACAGATTCTCTACATGTTTTAACAAACAAACAACTGAATAAACTCTTTAACCCAAGGGCATAATGTTACTGCACTTTTGGCTTAAGTTTCAGTCATATTCATGAGACTCCTAAGGAGAGAGTTAGCAGCAGGGTATTAAACGATTGTTGCTAAAAATACTGCTGCTTCACTTTCTCTTTGTTTAGGATTTACTTCCTGTACATATCAAATGGCAGGAGCTTTGAAGAGAAGTTCCCTGTGTTTTCCTACATTTCCAGACACCTTGGGCTGAAGTATCATTTTTTTAAGAAGAATGAAACAAAAACAGTGACAAAGATAACATGACATAGAAATATCTGAAAAGAGATATTACCAGTGTAATTTTAAAGGCTGTCTTCTCTTTCTTTATGAGACATTTTTCATTTCACGAGGCCTGAAGAACATCGTGGTCCAAATTTCAACCTATCTCGGATGCATCCTGCATTCCTGTCTGTTCTGATACAATGGCACTAAGTTGAAGCTTTAACAAAGCAGACTGTTTTTTTCTAAACAGAGATGTTTGGTCATGTTCTGAAGGATAGACTTTTTTTTTTAATTTATTGAAAAAGGATTTTATGATTCTTTGGAGTTTGTTTACTTTTATTTGGGAGGAGCAATGTAAGTGAAAGATCTTGAGACACAAAACAGTGAAAGACATAAAGCAGTTGAATCAGCTAAGTTGTACTGACCAGCTCAGTCCTTCCGAGACTAGCTTGGGAACTTGAGTAATTCTTTTTGTTGTAAGGGGAAAAACAAAGAGTATTGTAAATATGGTGAAGGATGGAAAGCACTTATTTTTGTTCTTTGTCTTTGGTTTGAATGAATGGATCTGTGGCTTCCTTGTCTTCAGATAAGCATCAGATGTATGAGGATTTTCCACTTGGTTTTGATACCAAAATGCCTAGAAATCATGAGGGAGATGAGGAATAATCATGTGCGATACAGCAGAGTATAGGGTACATCTAGTGGTAAAGTGGAGAAACTTATAATAATATGTGGGATATGAAGCCAGAACCTGAACTTGATACCGTCAGATGATCTCTCTGGACTGATAATGCCCAGATTCACTGGCCTCCCCACCGCGTTTCCACAGACATGAGGGAGGAGAAGGGTGTTTATACATACACTGAATTCTGTGCTCAAGAATTAATCTTGATTTAGATGCTGGGACTTTCCCAACCAGGCCTCAGTGAAATTGCTTGCTGCTCCCCCTCTGGACATGCTGCTCCTTCTAATCAGACCTACCTGGCACAAACCTCTCTTGACTGAAAGCCAGCAGTGCTTGTGCTGCCATAGTTATAAGGGAGAGGCTTAACCCTGAACCCTGCTCAGGGGCTGCAAATGCACCCTTTTGTTCCATACCTTCCTTTTGCCTGGGCCTCCAAGCCAGACAGGCCTTTTTTCTTTGGGACCTGAAGCACATCAGGAGCCATGGAAACTCAAGGTGCAGCTACAGTGTGCTTTTTTCTCTCTAGAATTAAGAGGTGAGGGATTCCCACGCTTGCTGAGGGATGATTTCTACCCAAGAGCCAAAGTGGTGCTGATCAGGTTATCTGCATGCAAAGCAGAAGCTCCTGGTTTTGTTCATAATTCAGTGGGACCCGGAGCTGGGAGCAGCTGCGTCTTGCAGTTGCCTCCTTCAGGATGCTTTGGCTGTTCATTCTAGCCTTGAGCCAGCCAGTCAAAACCTGCCCACGTTCTGGTTTTGGCATTGAAGCTGTAGGCTGCCCTGTTTCGAGACCTCCAGAAAGCTTATACGATCAACATGCAAATCCCTTTGGCATTAAGAAAATACATCAGCCCTTTTTAGAGATGTGGTAAAGACTGGGATGTGACCAGCAGGAGCTGCATGTCACTTCAGCAGGACACATGCTCCCCCGCCCTCCCCCTGAGTCACCTCCCATAGATACTGTTCCAATACCATCCACAAGAGAAAAAGGAAGAAGGCACTTGAGTTCTGCATTTACCTATTACACCAGAAGTCTCTTCTTCTATGTAAAGTAGCAAAATATTCACTTGCTGCTGTTCTGGTGGAATAGTCAGCCTTCTGAAATCATGCTCTGCATTACAGTGTGGGGCTGGACACTTTTTCTACCCATTTGTCTTAAAAAATTAAAAACAAAACAAAAAAACCGGAAAGAACCCAGGGGAATTCTTGTGCAGTATCATCTTAGTCATCCTGTTCATGTGACCCTGAGAGGGGAGAGGAAAGTTGTGGCAGAAGAGGGGAAGTGGAAGGTGATTCTCAGGGGAAGGATGGAATGAAAGGCAGTCAAGCACTTGAAAAAATGTGATTTTGTTGGGAGGGCTAACTGGCACACAGTCCTAGCACAGTTGGATCCTCTTGGCTCACCTGTGAAATTCTTTGTTTAAGGGGCGGGGAAGAGATTATGAGGAGAGCTTTTTCTCATACAGCTGTGCTGCAAAAGGCATAGGGTATAGCAAGGTATTTCCTTTTTTTTTGCATAGCAATTCTTAAACGTTAAGAGTTTAGTTCAGAGGTGGATCAGACCATGTTTGGAAAAGACTTTGTTTCCTCTTCTCATTTTGGGTTTATTTCTTTGCAGATTTTTCTGGTTCTTTCTCTGGTCTAATTTTAAGTAGAGTTCCACCACTTTCTCTGAGAGGTTAATCAAGGCTAGCTAGCACTTAGTGCAAAGGAGTTCTCCCTAATATTAGGCTCAAGTTTTTATCTCCTTCTGGTCATCCTGTGTATCGTGGTTGGATTTTAGTGTTCCACCCTCAGCACTGTCCCAAGTGTATGTGTACTTGCATGCGTGCTGGGGAGACTAGTAACCACTATATGAGGTGCAGATTTCAGGGCTGCTCTGTACCTTACTGAGGTTGTCTGCTATACTTGGGTTGCTCTGTAGAATGGCTCAGAGCCGCAATTCATTGATTAAATTTTGGAAAAAAAAGCCAAGTTTCATCTGCTGTGATTTTGGCTGTCTTCTGAGCTGCAGTAGTGGTCACTTTAGAGCTGCTCACACATGTTACTGTAACTTGCGTCTGCAGCTGAATTATGAGCATTTCTGTGCATGTCCTTATTTTGCCCTTCTCTTTTTTGAACTACATTCTCACTTAAAGTGTTGAGTGTTTATCTTCGTTTTTTGGAACTGATGAATGTCATATCATTTTTCTTTATCACTGTAAGACGCTGAAAGCCAGCCTGACTTAGGAGCCTGTCTTTCGCATTCTAAGTGTGCCAGTGTTGTCAGGCCAAAATATGTTGTTATAGTCACAATGGGAAAATAACTTCTAAACACAGCTTTGTTCCTGTTCTTCTTGTATCTTGGCAGGCTAAACAGTGAGGTTGAACATTTTCAGTGTTACATGTAAGATCTAATCAAGGCAAACTCTTCTAAAGGAGTAAGGCAACACAAATAACTTCCCCCCCTTAATTATGGTTAGGAACTTTTTAAGTAGAAGAAGCCTCAGTGAAGGGAGTGTTTAAAAGAAAGGTTGTGGATGTGGATGTGACTTGGCATCTGCTGAAGTTCAACCCATGTTGGGTGATAAATGTTGTCTTGAGGCAGAATGACATCCATGTTGCAAAGTAAAAGAGAGAGATGAAGATTGTGTCAATCCTTTGTACTTCTTGGCTCTATCTTCCCGCTTATCTTGGGCTGTAGCTCTAGTAATCTTTTTCCTCTCCACCCTTAACTTGATGCAGTGAAACTTGCTTAACCTGCCAAAGGAACAACCTGCTGGCTGTAATGTGGGCAGGTTGCGACTCTCCTTGAGAACTCTGGAACCTGTTGCTTTGGTTTCTGAATTTTCCTTTTTTTTCCTTAATGGTCACATGCATAGAGCTATCACAGCGGCTGTGGTGTTTGACCTACACAGTAAAAGTCAAAGGTGCAGTCAGGGTGTCTTCCTGTTTATAGCTCAATAGCTTAGGCTGCTTCCTTTCAAATATGCAAAACTAAAACATGAAGGAATCACCACATTCCATGCTGTGGTACAGATTCTGCCCCGGCTTTTAGGGCATGGCAAAAGCACACACATTGCAGGAAGGAGAACTGCAAGCAGTTGGGGCAGCCAGTGACTGACACCAGACATAGCAAAGCCCCCATCACTGTGGTGCTGCACCCATATTAGCAAGCCCCACCTTATTGGCATACTTCACACTGCAAACACAGCTTTTGGGACTTGCAGGAGCCAATGTGTTTGCATGCATTAGGTCATGCCAGGCAGAGGTGCTAGGCTGGGCTGGCACTAACCTAGAGGTCCCAAAGGTTTTTCCTGTTGGTATGCTGTGGATGTGCCATCACAGCCCTCTCAAGTAGGAGCCAGCCCCATCAAAACAAGCAGAGTTCAACAGGTGGACAAACAGCAGGAGGAAAGAATTTAGCCCTAAGGAAGCTGTTTTGCATAGGTAGCTGCTAAACAGGAGTTGTGCATACTTGTTAATGGTTGAAAAGAGACTTTAAAAGAAAATGGGAAGACAAAATCCCACGCCCAGCACATAGCAGTTTTTTTGTTGTTTGTTTGTTTCCTGGATGAATGTGATTTAGCTTGACTGATTTTGCTCTCTAGCTATCTGAAAAGTAACTGGCCAATCAGAGTTAGCTGTGCATCAGTCGAGCTGCCAGAGGGTTAAGCAGTCAGGCCACGTGTGGGTGCCTGGGGTGCAGAGACAGGCACAGCAAAACCCTCTGTCCTTACTTTCAAGAGATCATTGAAACTGGAAAGCAGTCTTTACCAAAAGGAAATAATAAAAACATAGACCAGCAGTCCACCTTCCAGGTTTTGCTTTGCCTGTGCAGTTTAACATTTTGATTTTTGTTCCCAGATGCTTTCTGAATTTTATCTTCTATCGTTGTGGACAGAAACCCCTTGAACAAATAACTTGCTTCTTCTCACTTATTCTTGTGTGAATACAGACAACTGCAGCTCATGCTGTTGTTTTATGACCCATGAAAGAAGCTCTAGCTAGCACGCAAAGTTAGATTAGTGTCACAGGGGAAAAAAAAAAGATTAAAGAAAATGAGGCAGCAGAGTATCTATAGATGCCTTCCTGCAGGTTTTGTGAGACCAAGTAGTACTGGATTCATGTGGATAAATCAGTTGCTTTGGTGCCTGTGGTGCCAGAGCTACCAGAGGGCCAAGGCAGGGGAGTTCACGGCATTCTGTATGCTGTGTCAGCACTCCAGCTTTTCTCTGGGTTCTCTTAAACCTGGAGAGAGCCAAACACTCAGAGCTTCAGCAGTCCTCCTCCTCCCAGCTGGGTGATCAGCAGGGAAAGAGGTTAAACAACTTCAGCAATATTTCCATGATTCTGTGTCCAACCTGCTGGGCACATCTGCACATAGATGTGACTGCCAGGTGTCACCAGTGTCCATCCACCCTTTGTGCGACCAGTGAGAGTTACTGCGGAACTGGGGAAAAAGCAGGTGTTTTCCTCGTGTAGACCTGATCCTCCAAGCAGCCCCAGCCCTGACATATGTTGAAAGCAGGCAGTAGCTGAACAGCCATTTTAATCTTGCACAGGTTCTGGTACCTGTGGTGCTTTTGGCTTGAGGCTATTCCTTCACAACACCTCAACCTGTAGTTTGAGACAGTGATTTAGATGCCGCCCTTTTTTTTTTTTTTTAAGTTTCTGAGATCATGAAAGCAAACACAAAAAAAACCATTGTGTAATGAGACACTCTTCCTAGCAGCTCTAGTAGGGTCTTCTGTGGGTCAGTTTGGTCCACTCTGTTCTCTCAAAGCATCATGCCCTTGGCATCCAAAACTAAAACAGATTTCATGTCATAACACCCAAGCAGTTATGAGGACGTGCAAGACTCGTCTGTGTTACAACATTCACTCATGTTAGAACATGATAGCATGCAGTCGTGTTAAATGGCACTGTCCTGAGCTTAGTTGTGGATGTGACTTCTGAAAGATGTGCCCAAGTGCCATTAACATTGTTTCCATCGTGTTTCTTTGAAGTCAGTTGTACGGACAAATGGCAACTCCCTCCTGCACTCACATTTCTAGCTATTAGAAGCAAAAAATTTCCATTTTATCTAGGTAGGAGCATACATTTGATTTTTTTTTCAATAGCACTGTAAATTTGGAGTGAGGTTAAAGGCCCTACCTTAAAAAAAAAGGAGAAAACCAAAATTTAAATTTGAGCTTTGAGTTCTCAGAAGAAGCAGCATGGCAGCAATACCTCCCATCTAACTGAAGGGAACTAGATGACAGTGTCTTCCTCAGGTTGCAGATACAGAGAACCAGGAGGCAGGTGGGTCAGGTATACAGATATTCATGAGATTGCTTCCTGAGTAATTCTGTCCCTCTCCCTTTTCCTGTGTCTTTGTGACAAGAAGTAGTTGTTTTCCTGGGAAAGCAGGTTTGTGAACATGCCTTGGCAGTACTGAGTTTTGCAAGCCGTACCTAGTGCAGTGTAACAGTGTGACCAGATAATCCTGACTTCAAAGCTGCACTTGAAATTCGATGTTGGGGTGCACCATTGTGTTAAGGATGAGAAGGAAACAAATATATTTAAGAAATGTTGCTCTGACGTTGGCGTATACAGATTCATTTGAGGTAGAGTCTCAAACTCCAGACAGAGAGCCAGTTGAAGATGGAGTGCTTTTTTTGCACTAAGAGAAGTGGATGCTAAGCTGCAGGCTTTCACTTATTAGACTGCCACAAGACAGGTGTGTGGACTGCTGAGGAGTTTTAGTCAGAACCAGGACTTTGTGGCCGATGGGGAATGGCATGGTGCTCATGGAAAAAGATGATAGCAGGGCAAGTGTCATGGTGTGGGCTGGGACACAGGGGAGAGCTTGTGGGCTCCCTGCTGCAGCCCCTCACAGGCCAGGCACTGCAAAGGGCCTGTGCTGGATCATGCCCCAGCTGTTTTTCAGAAGTTCAGGCTGGTTTATGGGATCTCTGATGGTATCCTTTAAAGGCAAACCTTAGAAGTGGTGTTGGCATTAAAATTTACATGGGCTTCCCTGCCTGGATTCTCCTCCTGACAGTGTCTTCTTCCCCTTCCTGCTCAGGCACATGAAGATTCATGAGAAGGATCCGAACAGCACAGCAAGCACCACTCCCCCCTCGCCGCTGAAGCGCAGGCGATTGTCTTCGAAACGGAAGTTCAGTCACGATGCTGAGCTGGACAGAGAGGAGAGGACACCTGCAAAAAAGGTTCTTTATGGGGCACGAAGCAAAAGATGTTCCTGGTTACCTCCCAAAATTGTCAGCTGTTGAGTTTGTGCAGTCAGCACAGACTCATATACAGAGTGTTACAGCTCTGTATATGAGCCATGCTTGTCCTGTGAAGCTGACACAGTTGTCTTGAGATTGAAAATTAATTTCAAATTTCAGAGATTGAAATAATTCAATTTTTAAAATTCTTTGTTGTTTAAATTTTTGGATTTGCTTTTGATTTATAAATAATTATTGTTGGATGATCAGAGGATGAACTATTCCTTTGCTGCTGCAGCTTTTCCCCTAGCTTTTTTTTCCTCCCATTTATTTTGTAGTATTCTTGGAGGATGATGGTTTAAGCTTTTAAAAAAACAGTGTTTACTTCAAAAGCAGCAGCAGCTAGAGTCTGCTTTTGTCTTGATCTGGAGAGAAAAAAAAATCTACAGTACATTTCCCTTTCACAGTAGCATAATCCTGCATTATTGGAGTCGCAAGAACGACCAAAAATATTTTTTTGAAGGCTAGACGTTTCCATTAGGGTTTTGTTTATGAAATATTTTAACACATCTCAGGCATTAGCACAAAATGCATGTTGTCTGCCAAACTTGACTCTTTCCACTTACTATCTCTAAATGGCAAGCTAGTAGCAGTTCCATTTAGCACACTATTCCTTGTTCTGTGCATGCTTTTCTTCCTGTAATCAGAAGAGAAGTATAGAAAACATGCAGAAGTTCATTGCTTCTCCCTCAACCACTTGACTTAACAGTTGGCAGTATCTCAGTGGCATAAATAATGTAGGCTGACAGCTCCCCTGGCTTTCTGAAGGGGGAGGAATGCTAGTTCAGTGGTATATAAACACACGGGTTTATAAGTTGTTCAAATCACAGTTCCTCAGTAGAACTGATATATCTGTGACTCAGCTGCACACTTTGTCTCCTACTGAGCCTCCTTTTCTGTCATGCATGTTCTTACACATGTGCAGAGGCTGTGTTGCTTACCCGCTCTCCTGAGGAATGAGTCACTTGTGTTGGCTTGCAACAAGGTTACAGATGAAGCCTGCAACGTTTTTTTAAGAGAAAGACTTCAAATAGATTGCAAGTTCGGTTTGTTGCTTACAGGTTGGTCTAGTGAGGTTTTTTCCCTTTTTCTGAAGGTTGTCGAGGATGGCCACTCCGGTGAAGGGGATAAGAAGGCTGATGATGAAGTTTATCATTGTCCAGTGTGTTTCAAAGACTTTTTTTGCAAGTATGGGCTGGAGTCCCACATGGAGACCCATCCAGATAATTCATTGAGGTAAGAGATAGTACCCAGAGTGTCTCTGGTCACCAGATAGCCTGAAGCAGCCTGCTGGGGAGGGGCAGGAGCCCCTCAGCCCCCTGCACTGTTAACTGCTCCCCTTTGTGTTTTTGGGCAGGTTTTTAAATGTTTTGCCTCATCTTGTGTCACCAGGGTGCTGTAGAGCTTAATTCTATTACTTTTTGTAAATACAGGAAATCTTGCCAGTTAATAGCTGGAAATGTTTTTAGAAAAAATTAAAGCCCCTCTTCCTCTCCTTGAAACCCATCAGTGTTACATAAAACTGTAAAATGCCAACATTGCAAAATTGTAACAAGTTAAACTGAAGATGCTTAAAACTTGATTAAAAAACTTGATAAAAGTATTCAGGTATCATCCTATGAGATTATTCTGTTTGTAGAGAAGAAAGCAGCTGGATAAAAAGGGTTTTTCAGTCATTGGAGTAAGTGAAGGTGGATGAGTTTCTGGTTTCAGACTTTGAATAAAATGTTTTATGCTTTTCTGCCTTTTGAGGTTAGGGAATGATGTGGATTTTGGCTTAAATGAACTTCCCTTAACAAGGAAAAATTATTTATTAATTGTTTGGGAAGGTGCTTGAATGTTGTGTTTTGATTCAAGTAATTGCCTCTGGGACTCCTGAAACTTTTTTATTTCCTGTTTTTTACCATAGAAAAATGTAGAGCCAGATACATGAAGATATAAAAGAAGTATTTTAAATCTAGCTGAAACATGTAGAAAAGCTGCTACTTTAGGAAAGGAGATAGTCCATTTGCAGAAGCTTGTCAATGTTTTAGACTTATTTTGGGACATTGGACTCTAATGATCATTTTGTCAGAGTGAAGAATTCAGAATATAAGTGTCAACACTCGCTCCTGGATACTGGTTCTTAAAAGAATGGCATGGAGCAGAGGCTTCCCATTCTATTAAATGGGATTAATTCTATTAATTTTTCCCTTTTTAGTATTTTTATTTAGAAATCCTCGGTAAATACATGTAAAATAATTTTTAAAGGCATTGTTAATGTTGCAGTTACTGGGGAAAGGAGTTGAAAGCTTGGTCCATTCAGTAGTAGTTAATTAAACATACTTTGCTGTTTCTGAAGTAAATGAGGTAAATTTTCATTAGAGATCAAAGCTGAAACAGTTGTTCTCCAGTAAGAGCCCTGCAACCCCCACAAAATGGAGTCTGGGACAATTTTGCCTTACACTTCGTGCTTTAGAGAAAGCGGCTGACATTCTAGGTTTATCCTGGCATTAACCTCATTTTGAAGCTTCTCTGAAGATACAACCTCTTTGCAAAGTTGTATTCCATGGACCTGAGTGGAGAGGTGGATTTTTTTGCTTTGAGTGATGGATATAAGATAATGAAATAGATATCCTTTTAGCTTGGCATCTTTGCCAAGTCTGCTGTGGCAAGGAAGCAAGAGAGTGGCTATGCAAACATGCTGTTCCTCTTTATGCAGCTTTTCCTCTGGTATTAGACTTGCTTTTGGATAATACTCTCCTGAAATGGATTTTACTACCCTTGATTCTGTTGAGCAGCAAAGACTAGAACATGTCCCTAAATCAGAGTCACAATTGTCAAGCTCCGTGGGTATGGTTTAAGAGTGGTGCTGGGATGCTTATCCATATAGAATTGTCTAGATGATAGTAAGAGGTTTTTACCAGGTATTTGCTTCAGCAATTTAAGACATGTCAGTGAAGACAGGACAAGGAAGATGTGGTCCTCCCTGGACAGCTAATATATTAAGGTGCAACTTACCCTGCCCATCTGGTTTAGAACACTCTTTTTGTCCTAGTCTAGACACGTCAAATGACACTGTCTGCCTGGCCCAACCTAACAGAAGATCCTCTAGTAAGCAGAGCAGTTTGGACTGCTGTTAAAGTGACTCTTCCATGCCAAACAAAATGGTTTAAAATCCTTGGCCAGCAGGGACTGTAATCCCCTGGTTTCCAGGCTTCTACAAGACTGTTTGTAGGATTCGACAAGATACAGCGAATGTAGCATGCCATTCTCAGTCCTGAGTTCAAGTGATTGAAGTCCTTTTGGTGAGGCTTAAGGGTGTTTTTTTTGAGTAAGAGATGAAGAAAGGAGAGTATTTTGCTAGAGTAAGAGCTGCAGACCTGTGTATACACGTGTACTTGTGGCAGGGGAGCAAACTGCAGAGTGTTAGGCTTTCATCAAATCCTGTTGTTGCCTTATTGTAGAAAAAAAAGGGGAAATAACTCTTGTTAAAGTTCAAACAAACAAAAAAGCACAGTAACTGTTGTGAGCAAAGGGCAGAGAGCACAACACCCCCAGTCTCCTTTTATTGCCCATATTGTAAAAGCAGAGTCACTTGATCAGGACCTGTGAGGAAGGTATTGGATGTGTATCCCAGAGTCAGATACTGTGGGTCTGGTCGTAGCACAGGCTGTTTTGTCATGCTCAAAAATAAATGATGCTCAATCTGCCTAGCCAGGCCTTTTGGTGTAAGGGCCCAGGTCGAACATCTGATTCCTTTTTGTTCCCCCAGGAGTTCCTATAAAAAGGATTGCAGACCGGCTCTGAAGCAGTGCACCAGTGTGCACTGCCTTGATGGTGGCACCAGCCTCCCTTTAGGGATGCGTCCTCGGCCGTGGCAAGGTGCCAGGGTGGGCAGGAGCTTCTGCCTGGCTTCCCTGTGGTCCTTTAATCCTGCCGTTTCAGTGCTGTTGTGTAAATATAGCCTCTTGCCCCCAGAGCTGTCTGAGTCTGTCTGTCCTGGCCACCCTCTGCTAAGCAGCAGAAAAGGTAAGGCTGTCTGGCAGCCCTGGGATCAGTATGTGAGCAGCTAATTTACAGGGTGGGCCATCACCCTTCCAGATACTGTCAAATGAACAACTTTAAATCACAGGGTTAGCTGTTCAAAGTCAGATGAAAAGACACTCCCCATTGTCTTGCCCAGAACTGCTTTTTCATGTAAAACCCCGAGCAGGGAACACCTCATTGTTTACTTGCAGCAGAATAAACAATACTTAATCCACTGATTGTGCGAGAGGGGCTCCCGCTTGGGAGAGTATCTCTTGATTATGTAAAATCCTAAATCGTGCATCTTTGTCTCCTAATTACGGTAAGAACTGCCCTACTCTTGCGAGCAATAATAGGGCTCTTTGTCCCACTGACAATGGGCTGTGGCACTGCATCTCCTTCATGGCATTACACCCCCTGGTCACTCTCTGTCCCTTTGAAGCCCTGGGTCCTGCACCCTAATTAATGACATGAGCTGGCCCCAGCAAGATTGTCTGCAATGCCCATTAGCAGGAGGTGGCCCAGGGGTGCTTTCTGACCCCCTTGGCCTTTTCTACCTGGATTATTTAAAGAAGTCTGCTTCCCTGCAGCTGGGGCCTCAGGACACTGTCTATTTTGGTGAGTTTGTGTCTGAGTGTTGATATAATTAGCAGAGAGCTGAAACGCTGCACAGCCAATAGGGAAAATGAGAAACCTCGTGGAGCAGGGTAGTTTGTCTGGAAACTTTTGTGGCGCAGGGTTGCTGTCAAACGTGAAACTGTGCTTGTAAAGGTCACCTGACAGCTTTGAGCAACGTCAGCAGTGTAAGCCGAGGAGATGTGAGGATTTCCCGGGGAGAAGCCTCTCCAGATGCTATGCTGGGTTTCTCCTCTTTCCTTTGGCAAATATAATGGAACAGGCTTAAAGTAAAACGCGTGGCTTTTTTAAAAAAGCACATGCACTATAAAATTGCTCTCTCTCACTGTAGCCAGAGTATACCCTTTATATTTCCTCTCTTCCTCCTCCAGGAGGTTTAGTGCAGTACGCTGTACCAAGAGCTAAAGTATTTTTAATTTTTCCTTCCTCACAGCAGCAAGGAGACATTTATGCTGCCTCTCGTGCCTGGGTATCTTCCCGAGGAGAGGAGGAGGGAGCTAGTGATGGTGTTGCAGTTACCTCCTTTCTTAGATTCATTCCAGCATCAGTTCTCATCCAGGGTAGTTGTGCAGTTTGAATGTGATAGAAGGCTGCCTCTTAATAAACATTATGAGGCTTTCTGATCACATTTGGTTCAGTGTGGTATTGCCTCCAGTTACAAGATTTGGTTTTGCTATATTTTTGTAAGATACAAGAAATAAGTAGACGTTGCAGTGTGAAAGTCACTGTCTGCCTATGTCATTGAGCTTACCTGGTGACCAGAACCAGTAGATGCGTATTGCCTTGAATGGATTCAGGGGAGATTAAGTTTTTTGACCTTTTACAGAGCCTGTCCAAACCGTGATATAATATATTCAGCTTTGTAACTTGCAAATTCTGGGCATATTTTCACAAGGACAGCAAAAGCAGTTCTCTTCCCCCAGGGTTACGTGCTTCTGTAAAACCTCCCAACAAAGGAAACCAAAAGCTGTTCACAGCCTACCTTGTTCTTCAAAACAGCCTGCCCAAGTTTTGCAGAAATTGTGTAGAGGTTGAGTGCTGCCATGGAAAGCTATTGTTTTCAACAGCTCACAGATCAGTAACAGGCACAGCAACAGAAGAACTCAGGCCCTGGAAGGGAAAGTGTCAGGACACTCTGACCATTGGTATCTGTGGTCATCTGCCTCTAGTTTTGCCAGGGTAACCACTGTGAGGTAATGTTTTTGTAAACATTCACAGATAGAAAATGCTGTCATTATTTCTTGGTGTTACCTGGCTTCACTGACATGGAGCGGACAACTTACATGCCTTAGGAATGGTCTTCTGGACTCTGTGAGTAGATTGAAGATGTCTGCTATGTGCAGCTTGCAATTCAGGCAAGCTGGTCACCAGGTTTCCCCCTTTGCCAGCAGATCCACATTCTTCAGTGTATGGTGGGATGCTGCCAGGCACCTGGACCTGTGTCCCAGTCTTAAATCATTTTAGCCAATTCACATAAGCAGCCCCATTAAGACAAAAAGGAGTGGGTTTTGGGTGAAAAAGATACTAGCCACTTAGAATATGGCATGTTTATTGCCCAGTTACTGTTCTTCAAGGCAGTTCTGCACACTGGCTTTAGGGGGATAAAATAGTCAAGAAAAGAAATGGAGATTTAAAGAGTATGGAGATTATTTCAGTCATTAGCACCAGTAGAAAAGACTAGTAGAAGGTTAAGTTGTTTTCAGAGCAGCAGTGTGAGGGTGTAAAAGTACATTGTACGGAATGTGAAAAGGAAAAAAAGGAAACAGCCAGAAAAAGACCCTGAAGTGTCACTACTGTTTGTACAAATGCCTAACTAAGCAAGTTTAGAAATTCATTTTCTACCTGTTCTCTCCTTATATAGTAGGGAATAATCCTTCTGGCTTCCTTTTTCTGAAGCGCATTGCTGTCTACATGTGGCCAGCCTTTTGTGGGAAGAGGGTGTTAGTGATGCTACAAACTTGTAAGAATGAAGGTGTTTGAAAACTAGATGTTGGTTGCAATTAATTTTACTGCGAGACGAAACCACGGGTTCATGGTGGGGAGAGGAAGCTTCTTCCTGGTAGTTGACACTGCTGTTACTGGAAGCAACTTGAAGCATGAATGACAAAAGTCTCCATTCAGCATTGTGAAGTTTTATGCTACTATTTCTCTTGTCACAACTGTTGATGTGCACATAGCCTCATTCCTTGTTATCGCATCAAAATAAGAAACATTGTGCTCCTTTAATGAAGATGGATAATTCTGAGGTTGTTGTATCCTACACAATTGTTGAGGGGGATGGAGAGCACTCCAGCATAGACATGTTCCTGGACCTCCTTGACCTCTGCTTTTGGCATACTGTATTTTGGCCCCAATATTTCCTCTTTTAGTCACTGAGATTGTACCAGCAAGGATAGTTTAGGTAGAAATTGCTCTGGAGTTACTGAGTACTAACACACAGTTAATGCTACAAAACTTGTTATAGCCAAAGATGGAGGTGACAAGGGGCAGTTGTGTGACATTGCCAGTTCGGCCAACAGCTCTGAAGCTGTTTGTTCAGTGTCTTGCTGATAGAAACTAGGAACCAAATCCTAATCTCTTGATGGCAGCATTTTCAGTGCAGGAGCAATTCCATGAGACAGCTGATGACAATGAAATCAGCTCTGGTAAATGCTATGACCAGAATACTGTCGCACAGTGCAGTTCTTGGTAAGGCAGAGGAGAGGGTATGCAAGCAAGCTGGTGAATGCATTCTTTTACTGAGTAAATGGAGAAGTAGAATCAGTGGGTTGTCTTGCAAAAGCAGAACAGAACTGCACGTTACATGCTTTCTGAAGTTTCTGTTCAGAAAAGAGAGCTGGGAAACATCTGAAGAGCAGCGCAAGTCCAATGCTGGCCTAGAAGTGGTCAGCTCACATCAGGGAGCTCATTGTGTGAGGAAACTGGGAATCCAGAGCAGCCGGATAAAAATACTGGCTGGTGAATGGACACAGGGAGTGATGCTCTCATGTGAAACTGTGTGGTGTGTCACATGGTGTTGAATATCTTGGCTGCCAGAATAGAAAGTGGGTAAATGCAAAGCTGACTGTAGAGGAAAGCTGCTTGTAAAAGGGCATGCAGGAGGGAAAGGGGCTGAGCCAAAATAGGTTATTAGCACGCCTGCCTGATCCTAAGGAGCAGGATTTGTTTATACGCAGGCTCTCTGAAAGTGCTGGGTGCTGCTCAGTGTGTTGGCAGTCATTTCTGCATGCTGAGCATATCTTAAACTGCAAATGTAGATAAGGGCAACGGACTGCAGTCCAGATTCAGCTGCACCTATTTGTGAGCTCTCTTGTGATCAGTGGATGCTTATAGGATGGAGAAACCCCTGGAGATATATTTCTCCTTCCACTTCTGAGAAGTGGTGGTATTTTTTTTAACATGGTAGACACAGATTTCTTTTTTAACTCTTGCTATTAATTTTAAAATTACAGAAGTACTTGGCTTCCATATTTGAAAGACGTGTTAGAAGATAGGAAGAGCTTTTCATTTCTTACCTTGAAAGAATACCAGAAGGTTCACTTGAGTTTGTGTGCACAAATAATAGCTGTTATTCTGGATGTTGTGCAGCTTCTAATTTTGGTAGCTGTAGAGGACTGTACTGGTCAGGGTTTTTCCCCCCAGGTATGTTTGCCCTAACTATTAAATCCTTCATTGTTATTTAAGTTGATCTTTGGCTCTTTCTGTGTGATTCTGTCCAGCCTATTTGTTGACACTTCTGGTTTTTAAAACTTTGACCTTTTTTAAGTAAAAAAGTCATTATAAGAAAATGACTACTTTGTGTGAGTGTCTGCAGGCCATCTCCCATTTTCCCATTATTTTGTCTTAGTTGCATGTTAATTCTGTTTAAATAAATGGTAGAGTAAGCTACTGTTCCCCCAGGGCAGAGGTGTTTAAATCTGGCACTATTGAAGTGTTGCTGGTAAATGAAATTCATTACAGCGTTAGGAAGAAGTTTTTACTCATTTTTCTTTGCTTGCACGTAAAGGAAGTTAAAACATGACACAGCATGGCTTGTGCCTTTTTATTAAACCTTACAGCACTTTATTTCACTGGAGTTACTGTGACGGTGGGAGTCACTGGTGTGGACACTGGCTCTGTAGCATGCTCACAAATTTCTGAAGCACAACATCACCCTGGTTTATATTGGGTCTGTCCTGGCTCCTACAGGATACTTTCCTCGCCTGGACCACAGCGCAGCTGTGGGAATGCATGTAACGCTGTGCATCCCTCTATTAATAGAAGGGTTGGTGCAGGGGGTTCAGCCTTGGCTGCACCCAAGGGTGGCTTCTTAGAGGGAGAGGATTAAAGAGAGTGACAGGATACATTGGTAACAAAATCAGACCGCCAGTGGGGCAGTGGAAGGGGGGGGAAAGTTAGAAGAAAAGTCCCTCCTTTGCTGAGGCTGTGAAGCAGTTCTCTGCACATCTAGCGGGCTGTGTCCGTCCCCTTAGGCACAAGGGAAGGGGAGGGGAGCCTCTCCAGCTGGCAGGGAGTTGGCTCTTGGTGCTGCCTGCGGTTCCAGCACAGCCCCATAGCGGTGGGCGAGGTCGAGGTGGGAGAGCAGCAGGTCCTTCGGGGTCAGACGCGCTGTGATGCTGCGGGGGAGGGAGGCAGGAATGGGCATTGCTGGGCAGCAGGAGGGCCTACAGGGATTCCTGGGAGGGAGGCAGGAGCGGGATTCGCAGCACTGCTGCTTTTCCATCTGCAGCAAATGGGAGAGATTAGTGCGGCTGTTGGATGTTATTTCCCAGGGCCCTGGGTGTGGAGGCCAGGAAGGGTTGTTTTTTTGTTTTTTTTATCCAAAAGGAGATGAGTATCTGGACCTGGGTGGGGTTGCACAGGAGCAGAAACCAGTTGGCTCTTTCTCGTCTCTCTCACTTTGCCTTGCCCCAGAAGAAGTGAAAGAGAAGCAAAGGAATCTTTTCCTTAAGGGGAAGATGTCTGTAACCTGATGGCTTCTCTTTCATAGGTGGTGAAAGCCCTTGTGTTTAAAACCGTCCTTTCTCCATCTCCCCCTCCTTGTCAGGCTGCCCCGCAGCTGGCCATTGCCATTGTGGAGGCTGGGAGCCTGCTCCCACTGCCGGTGTGGACGTGAGTCATCAGCAGGGAATCACCCATCTTTCTCTTCTACCTGATTGTATTATTTTTAGGTCAGCATAGGAATTTCTTTGCTAATGAGAGCCACATTCGTTCTGCAAGTAATGTGAGAGAGAAAGGAGAAGAATAACAACAGAGATAGAAAACACACGGTACCAGCTGGGGATTTCAGTGGGAGGAGTTAGACAACTTCATAACTTAATTCTGTATTAATGACTTCTGTCTCAGGATATGTTTAATTCTTTTTTTGTTTTCCTTGCTTCTGTTTGTGGAAGTTGCTAAAGAACACAGGAAAGGAACAAAGTGGTACCAAGCTTTTTTATTTTAGATGAGGCCTAGAAATTAACACTGTTTTTATTTGTTAACATCCACAATATGGGCAGCTTTGTATTAGTGAGCTGCATGGGTGAAAACAGGTTTTAGTCCGTGTGGTTCCAGAAGTGCAAGTAGAATAATGGTAAATATCACTTTCCTACCAACAGTCTCCGGTAATGCAGAGCATAGTGTTTGTTTAATTTCTTGGTAACATAATGATAAATACAAATATTTGGCATTTGCATCTTGACTACTGAAATATAAAATCTAGAAGGATTGAATGTTTGTCTGCATTACTCTTAATCAAAATCAAGACTGATTAATTTTGCTTAAAATTTGGCTCTGCATTTCCTTTCTAAAATGTCTTTCCATTTCTTAAAGAAGAAAAGCTATTTTCTCTGCTGACAAATTGGAGTTGTCTCAGAGAGCGTAAGGCAACAGGCAGTGCTTATGTAAACTTTTCTTGCAGAGGTGCCCCTTATCAAAAGTGTAGCGTATCCTGCCTTGCCCCTTTGAATAAGCTTTGCAAAGTACTGACTATTTCTTAAAGCCTGTTAAAATGCTTTTATATCCTAATTAGCATTACAGATTTCAAGAATACTAACTTATTTTAGAGAAAGCTCTTTAATGGTGTGTTTTCACACAGTGACCTTGTCAGCGTATAAAAAAAAAAAAAAAAGAAGTTGCACTGGTGTAGTAACAATTAATCAGACCTGCCTGGTGTGATACATGGCCTGAGCACCAAGAGCAGCCTGGTCATTCCATTGTTATATTTTGGTTCTGCTTTTGTGTTTTAGGAGTTCTGTTTCCTTACTTGCTTTTTACACCTCTGTCAGTAAGCCAGAGCCCTAGTATTGTATTTGCATTGTTACAGATATGAGCAACTCCAAAACATAAAGGCAATTGAGAATGAAAGTAATTTTTAAAGGGGCCTTAGGTGCTAGAAACAGGGGGTTTTTTCCCTTTTTACTTAAAATTGAATATCTGTGCTTGGAACTGAACAGCTTTTTTCTCCTTACTCTGTAATCATATTTATAGAAAAATTGAAGGCTGTGGCCAAGACTAGCAATCACATGACAACACAGCAGCTTTTATTAGATACATCTGGAAACTTACCTTGCAAGTGGAGTGCTTTTATGTCCGCACAGGTGTTGAGCCGTTGCTCGGCCTGTTCTGCTGACAGCCTCAGAACCTGTTCCCATCAGTGTTCTCTGCAGCCATGCCATACATGTTTGACTTGGAACTGCACATGAGAAGACTTGTGAAATTTTAAGGAGAGGGAGGCTTTTCTGGTGTTTTGTGTTTTTAAAGTTCATCATGAGCAAACTATTACCATCTGTTTCAGATGCTTTTTTTGATATGCTGGACTTTTCAGACTTTCCACAATTACTATTTTTTTAAAGCAGTTTAAACAAGATGAAAAAATGTTCGTATCACCTAGGATTCCTTTCTCTTGTCCTTCTTAGACTGTGGTCTTGATTTAAAAATACTGTAGGCAGTGACACTGCCCAAAGGTGGAAAAGAATACTGATGACAAAACAGAGAAATTAATAGTTAGACTTCCTTAAAAAAACCTAATGCTTCCAGTTAATGCACTGTTAGGCATGGCAGCTTGCTCCATCTTAAATTAACACAAGCCTTAGTCAATGCAGCGTGATGCTTGTCTTAACTAGTTAGGTTTTGACACTTAGTACCTGTAGGCTTTTCACCTTTTTTTTGGAGGTGCTAGGGGTCCATACCTGGACCACAGAGAAAGGCAGGGCATTCACAGCTCCTTCCCATGCTCCAGCTCCCATGTGGTTCTGTAAGCTGTGCCACCAGGGCAAGGTGCTGAGCCAGGCTGCGGTGCCTTTATATGCCCTGAAGAGCCTGCAACTTGAGATGACAGGCATGATTTATCTGGATGTTTCTTTTTTCAGCCAGGTGCTTCTTTCTGACCTAATGGAAAAAGAGCTTAATCTTCCTCCCAATTTCTCTTTCTGTTTGCTGCTTCTTCTCTCACAGCAAGGAAAATAAAAGAAAGCTAAGGAAGAAAGAGAAAAATAAATACACTTAATAAAAGAGAGAAACCTTACATTCCTTTTATAAGATATGTTACTTTTGTTTGGGGGAGAGGAGGCAGTTCCGTTTGCATGGAAAACACCATTTTTAAATTGCAAGTTTTTACTGTCCTGAGGCTAGCAGTTGATACAGGTGTACTGTGAAGGACTTTCACATGGGTGTTTGCTCTGAAAGATTAACTCTCAAGTGCAGCTTTTGATGGGAGCCCTAAATAAAGTAGTGCTGAAAATCAGCATGTTGCAAGAGGGAGGTGAGGGGGAGTGCAGGATGAACAAGGCACACCTCCCTGCTGTGGGGGATGTCTGGCTGCTTGGCAAGGAGCACAGGCTCCTGCTCAGCCCAGACCTTGGGGGTACAGTAGCAGGAGCCAGTGCTCCCAGTAACTCTGTGGTGCCATCACTGGTAGCCGTGCCTGCTCTGTCATACACAAATGGATACAGCTGCTGCACTGGGTTCCTGGCCCCAGGGGAGGCCAGGCACATTGGGACCCCAGAGATGCTTCAGGATGCCCCGAGGTGATGGTCTGTGTCCCTTTGCAGAACAGCCTGCAATGCTTCCAGTGGTGCAGAATTGTTTCCAAGCCCTCCTTGTTTGTATATTGACATACCAGGAGGAACATGTCAGGAGCACTGCTTGTTTTCATGCAAGGCATTTTCATCACCTCTAAAACCAGTTTATTTCAGTAGCCTGCAAGTTCGTCAGGTGATTACTTTTAACTTTTTAATGCTCTCCATCCCCCATTGGTTTTAGTGGTTGTGTTCTTGTTTTCACTGAAGATGAAAGCTTTGCATCACAGAATAGTTGCTGCCAAGTGAGCTGGAGGAGAGCCGTAAATCCTGATGCTGGAGAAGTACTATGTGTTGGCTATCCTCCCCCTCCCCAAGATTGTTGTCACATTTGGCATACCTCTTTAAGTAAACATTAGCTTTCTAAATGGCATTGGTTTGGTATTTAATGGAATGCAGGAACTATGTCAGCAATTATTATAAAGGTAGGATGCAAGTGAATTGACAGGAGAGTTAAAACAGATTAAACCTTCAACGCATAATATTTATGTCCAAGCTTTCTGGGTACTGTGATAACAATGGCTGTTATATACACTTCACACTTGCTTCTTTCACCACTCAGGGACTATGCGTCCAGTTGCTTTGTGGGTGACTTGGTTATCTCTTCATTTTCAGGGAATAAAAAAATGACTGTGGGAGTTTATGTAGTGATAAAATGAACAACAATGGGAGTTTGTTAGGGACAGGACAGGGAAGGGGTGGTTTCAGGATTTTGTCAGAAGTCATTTCTAATTGCAGGATGTTTTTTTAATGAGTAGGCACATGTCCTTTTCCTTGTGTAGAGAGCGAAGACAGTATGGGGAGAACTAAGGCCAGGGGCAGATGTGAAAAACTCCTAGTGCATATAATATTCTCACTGACAAAATCTGACTGCCTCACATCCACTGGTGTTTTGCTTCTGGGAAACGCACGCTTTGGTTGGGAGCTGGACCTGTAACCACAAGGAACTGGAGGTTGAGTGAAACTGTGTGTCACTTATTGAATGCATAGTGGACATGACCTCTCATGCTGCAGAGCTCACATTCCAAATATTTAGAAGGCAGTAGGCTTTGTTGACATGTTGGCCAAATGTTGCTGCATAGCCCTTACTGCCTGTAGCATAGCTTTGATTGTTTAATGCAGTGTTTTATGTGAGAAACCGTTCTTTAGCTGAATGTGGGATTTGAGAACTTAAGAAAAACAAGACATCACAGCAATAAAGTGTGGGTAGGAAAGAATGGTGCTGCTGCATTTTTCTTCAGGGCAAACTGTCTGTGAAGGGGGTATAAGAATGTCAGAGGTGTTGAACCTGTTTCAGGTCTTCCTCCTCTGAACCTTTCTCCACTTTAAGGAGCACTAGTTTTCCTTTTAAACAATCTATTTCTCATAACAGCTTTGAAAAATATCAGTGAAAGTTTATGGAAAGGCAGTGTGAGGAAGATTCACACACAGGTATTTCAGTGGTGTGCAGTAGTATGTTTTAAGCAATAGTTATAAAAAGTGCTATTTTTACATTTGCTTGGTACTTAAGTCAGATTTAGCCTCTCCTTGTCACTGATTTTTTTTTAAATGTTTATTTTAATAGTACTTCTCACTAAAAATGAAATGGTGTAATGCCATTGAAATATTTTTGGTTGGACAATGAAAAGGTTTTCACAAGGCCGTAGTCTCAGCTGCCATTCTACCGTCTGCCCATGTGAGATTGTCAGTTCTCATATTCTTTAAACTTCCAGTGGACTTATTAGCCAGAAACTGGTAGAAAGTGACTGTGACCGAAATGGCCTTTTGTGGTGATAGGTTTTGACGCCCTGTGGCTTTGTTTTGCATTTAGCAGGTTCTTGGTATCATGGGGTGAGAGGAAAGAGGATGTCCCAGTGCAAGAAGAATGCTAGTTCTTAAGCTTGCAGCAGTCAGTAAGTCATTTCTGTTTCCTTCCCTTCCTTTCCAGGTGTGACATCTGTTGTATTACCTTTCGAACTCATCGGGGCTTACTGCGCCATAATGCAGTTATCCACAAGCAGCTTCCCAGAGATCCCATGGGAAAGCCTTTCATTCAGAACAACCCTTCAATTCCAGCAGGCTTCCATGACTTGGGATTCACGGACTTCTCCTGTAGGAAGTTCCCCCGCATTTCTCAGGTACTCCCTGTTCTTCATAGCTTAAGGTACCAGCTGCTACAGTGCTTATCTGATGAAGTCATTGAAAGAGTCGTCCTGCATGTAGAATATTTTGTGGAAAGCACATCACCACTGTTTGTGCAGGCTTCAGACACTTTATGCTTTTCCTTTTTCTTTTTTCATCTAAAGAATATTGGCACTGGGTTTTTTTTCCACCATTCCAGTGGATATCTCTCAGTGTAAAGATGTATAAAAATTTTTAAAGGAAAACTTTGGTCATAATAGATCCTTGCCCCTTTGAGCCTGCCCAAAAAATCCTACATCTGAAATCAATAGGGAGTACACACGGTGAGGAAGACATTATTTATTTTAGTTTACTGTAAAAGGATGTAGTTGGGCTGTGAAGGTTTTTATTATGAAAAACTTCAAGCAGTTGCCTTACTAACTAAACAGTGACATCTTCAGTGATTTCCTCACAAAACACTCCACAATGTTCCTCATGTAAGGTTTGAGGGTTTTGCACCTTTGAGGGACAGTGGCTGGGGGAAAGTGAGGGAGAGGTAGTCTGTAAATATTTTTCTGAGAGCCATAAAGCTTTCTGTTGGTATGATTTCTCCCTTTGTCAAACCTTGCCTGCCTTAGTTTTGGTCTGGATGAAGCTGCATATCTATTGAAAAAAAAAATCAATAGCACAATCCACCAGGACCGTGCTTAGTTTCTGCACTTTTCTTACACTTCTGGGATTAAAGCATTGATTTCCAGCTCTTCTGACTGCAAGGTAGTAGACTTGAAATTTGCTGCTGGTCAGTTACAGTTTTCGTATAAAACTTAAAAAATCAGAAGAAAGCACTTTCTAAACAAAGTTTATTCCTTTTGTAATTAATGACAGGCATTTAAAGTTATTAAGGGATTTGAATGTTGGTATTTTCCTTTTGTAATAATTTTCCTTGCACTGTGAGAGAAGACTTATGAAGTATTCAGAGTCTATAAAGATCAGTCCAGCCCTCTACTAGTATTTTTCTTGGGAGAATAAATGTAATTAGAATTCCCTAACCAAAAACCACTGTGCTTTAGGCTCTGAGTTTCACTGATCTGCTTTTGGAGGATTTTATTTTGGTTGGTTTATATTGTTTTGCTTTCTTGGATGCCTATTTTTTTTTTTTTTTGGTTGTTCTCCTGGTTTCTTTGTAGTGGAGCTAAAGGAGATAGTCTACTGCCCAGCTTCCTTGCTGTGTAGTATACTGAGGCTCCTGTCCTGTCAATGACACAAGAGACGTTTCTGATAGGGAAGTTTAGGATGGAAAAGAATTCGAGAGTCTGAACAGCCTTCTGAAGGAGGTTACATTTATAGAAGGGAACTTTTGGAGAATTAGTCCGTAATTCACATACACCCGTTAAGAGACTAAAGGCTGTGGAGTGGGAATATCTCCATGCCAGGTAGGTGGTGGCTGTTCTAAACCCCTTAACTTAATCAGTGGAAGAGAGATTGAACTGTTTTTGTTTTGCAGCAGTGTGTGATGCCTTTCCAGTTTGAGATTCCTACTCTGAATATTTTTGCATGTCTTGCAGGTCTGGTGTGAAACAAATTTGCGAAGGTGCATCAGTGACTTCCATCGATTTATTTGCGAGATATGTAACAAGGCATTCCCCATGCTTTCGGCACTCAAACTGCACACAGAAACTCACGTGGTGGATCAGGGAAAAGACAAGTACAAGCCACAGTCCATGACCCCACCCAGTGAGAACCCAGACCAGAAAGCCTTCATGGCATCCTTGGGCCTACAGTACACCAAAGACATCAAGCCTGTCAAGCAGGAGGACAATACACAAGACGAGGTCCAAGAAATGCGGCTCAGAGCACTGAAGAGTAACCTACCTCAGGAACCCGGCAGCACCAGTCTGCTCAGCCTCTCTCCTCTGGAAGCTGCCTCCATGGGAGGGTCATTTTCAGTCCTTCCCCCTACAAAAGAAAACATAAAGCTTCTCTCGCTGCAGCCTTTCCAGAAGGGTTTTATTATCCAGCCTGACAGCAGTATTGTGGTGAAACCCATCTCCAATGAGTCTGCCATTGAGCTGGCAGACATTCAGCAGATCTTGAAGATGGCTTCTTCTGCTCCTCCTCAAATCAGTCTTCCTCCACTTTCTAAGGCACCTTCTGTCCCTGTGCAGTCAATTTTCAAGCATATGCCACCACTGAAGCCAAAGCCTTTGGTAACTCCCCGAACAGTTGTCGCAACCTCTACACCTCCTCCTCTTATCAGTGCCCAGCAAGCCTCCCCCGGCTGCATCAGCCCAAGTCTCCCACCTCCCCCTCTGCGGCTGATCAAGAACTCGGTGGAGTCCGCCTCCAACTCTCATCTCCCCCAGCCAGGAGCCAAATCAAGTCCTTCCTCACAGTTGCTCCTCCAACCCAAAGTAGAGCCTTTAACTCAGCATGAGATGAAGACCCAGCTGGAGCAGGACAGCATCATTGAAGCTCTCCTGCCTCTGAGTATGGAAGCCAAGATCAAGCAAGAAGTCACAGAAGGAGACCTCAAAGCCATCATCGCAGGGGCAGCGAACAAGAAGACCCCGACCATGAGGAAAGTTTTGTACCCCTGCCGTTTCTGTGACCAGGTGTTTGCCTTCTCTGGTGTCCTGAGAGCTCACATCCGTTCTCACTTAGGTATTTCCCCATATCAATGCAACATCTGTGACTACATCGCGGCTGACAAGGCAGCGCTGATCCGGCACCTGCGGACGCACAGCGGGGAGAGGCCTTACATCTGTAAAATCTGCCACTACCCGTTCACAGTGAAAGCCAATTGTGAGAGGCACCTGCGAAAGAAGCACCTCAAAACGACCAGGAAGGATATCGAGAAGAACATTGAATATGTCACCAGCAATGCCGCAGAGATGGTGGATGCTTTCTGCTCCCCAGACACGGTGTGCAAGCTGTGTGGAGAGGACCTGAAGCACTACCGGGCCCTCCGCATTCACATGAGGACACACAGCGGCTGCCAGAAGAAGAAGCCGTTTGAGTGCAAGGAGTGTGGCACGGCCTTTTCGGCCAAGAGGAATTGCATTCACCACATCCTCAAGCAACACTTGCATGTGCAAGAAAAGGAGATTGAGAATTACATCTTAATGGTGGACTGCAGCGCCCAGGAAAGTCAGACAGACCCTTCTTTATTGGAGGACAGCACTTATATGGACCACAAGCCCATGACGCCTTTCCTGGAGCCACAAAACGGCTTCTTGCTGGGAACATCATCTCACGTTTCCATCAAACGTGAACCTGTGGGCAACTTCCCCATGGATTTTGATGAGCCATTGGATTTCTCTCAGAAGAGCAAAAGCCTGAGTGCTGTGCAAGTGAAGCAGGAGAACCTGTTCGGCTCACCTCTGTCCCTTTATGACTGTTCCATGGAGCCTATCGACCTGTCCATCCCCAAAATCCTGAAGAAGGATAAAGATGATGCCCCCTGTGAAGCCAGGAATCAAGAGTTGGCTGCTTCTGGGAACAGTGACAAAGCCTATAACTGTCTGCAGTGTCCTTTGGTTTTTGGTGCCAATGGGAACTCAGAGACAAATCGGGGTGTCAGACATCCCCAGCCACTGAAAGGTTCGTTGCATTTGACTGTCCCGATCATTTCCCCGGCTCTCCCTGGCAATTCTGCCTTGCTGAGACCCCTGAGGCCTAAACCACCACCACCACCTCTCTTGCCAAAGCCTTCAGTAACTAAAGAGCTGCCACCATTGGCTTCCATTGCACAGATCATTTCATCTGTGTCTTCTGCTCCCACTTTACTGAAAACAGAGGCTGCAGACGCCAGTCCCAAGGCAGTGAGCAGCTCCACTGGGTGTGACAAATCAGGGAATGCCAAAGCTAAAGTGACAATCGTGACCACCGTTCAGAGAGACTCCAGCCTGCCCAGTGACCTGTCTCAGGCTTGTGATCCAGAGCAGTCTCCTGTTGCTGATGCTGGATTGACTAAGAAAAGAGGTAGAAAGAAAGGAACGAAAAATAAGCCTAAACTTAGCAGTAGTGTGGATCTGGAGTCAAGTGGGGAATTTGCCAGTATAGAGAAGATGCTGGCTACCACAGACACTAACAAATTTAGCCCATTTCTGCAGTCCACTGACAATTTCAAGGAAGAAAGTGGCAGAAATGGAACAAGTGAGGATGAGAAGGAAACTGCCAAGGATAAGCTGCTGAGAGGGAAGAGGAACGCTTACTCAGACTGCCTGCAAAATATCCCCTGTCCCTACTGTCCTCAAGTCTTTCCATGGGCAAATGCCCTGCAGCGGCACTTGCTCACTCACACAGGTAAGAGTGCTCTGTGCTCACAGTAGGTTGTAGCCCCTGAGAATCTTCCTTTCTCTGATGTCTGAATTGTATTCTTCATTATTATTTTGCTAATCCCTAGCTGTTGCATAGTGGTGGTGGTAGATTTTTCAGAAATTGAATAATCTCTGTGTCTTTGAATAGGAGAGGGTAAATAAAACTGTTAATACTCATTTTGATTTCAGTGGCATAACTTAGTGTAGCTGGAAAGAGACTCGGGTTTTGGTTGTTCTGTTATTATTGTCTTGTCTTGAAGGGGAACATACGTGTTGAATATTTCATTGTGCTTTACATGGTTTGTTTGTCTGCTTCTGATGGCTGTTTTTGTCTGCATTGGTAATGATAAAGCGATCTCTTAACAATGACCGTACGTGTAGAACTGTGGCAGGAAAATAAAATAATATAGTGCTTAGCATTTTTTTTTCTTGCGGTGGCTTTTATTTGACAGATCAAAGAAGGATGCGAGAAACTGCTCATCCTGAGCGTTGTGTAATAGCTTGCCTCTAGGAAAAGTTTCTCCTCAGAGATAGGCAACTAAAGGTGGGCACATGCCCTAAGGTGTGGAGATGTGTATGGAATCTCTAGCATTGTGCCACTGTGTAAGTAACCTCAGACCTGGTGTAAACAAAAGGAGGAATTGGATAGGGAGATCTATTCTAGGTCTGGGGTTATTTTTCATTCTTCACTGTAAAGGAAATACTGCATTGAATGCTGTGCTGATTTGAAGTTCACTCATTCTTCTACCCACATTGTAATAAAGTAATTAGTAGATTCTCGTCCTGCTCTAGAGGGAGAAGACAAAGCTCTACTTGCTGTTGCACCCTTTTAAGTCAGTCACAGTTGTTGCTATTATTTACTTCATGAGCATCTCAGCTCCTGGCATAAAGAATAAAAATAAGGGATTTTTATAAGAAACATAGGGGATTTGAGTATAGGCTTATAAAAGTTTTGGGTTTGTTCCTTTTTTTTAAAGAAAATAAGGTTTCCTGAAACGATTGATTCATGTCTGTGCTAAAGAGGGAAACCTGAAGAAGTAAAAGAGGTTAGCTAAGAGGTTTAAAGGGAATCTGAGCTGTGGAGCAGTCCCTATTACAGTTTGCTTTGGGTGACGTGAGGACATAACTTGCAAGGTATCAGTGCAACAGTGAGACTATTGTTTTATGGTCCACAGAGACCAAATTATTTCATCTTATTAAGCATACAGTTTACTTTGTGGTGAAGGAGACCTCTTTACTCGTATCTCAATTGTTTTCCAACACCCTGGTCTCCAAAAAAAATATATAGTTACTGAAGAACTGTTCATGAGACAGAAAACAATGGAGAGGCTTTTCCCAGACTAAGAGGTTTGACCTGCTTATTGATGGCAGACTTCCAAGGTAGCAGCACTGGTAAACCCTTAATGAAGACAGGAAAATGCACTCAGCCATGAATTATACTGGTAAAACTTGTCTCCCTTACGACCACCAGGCGTGGAAGAAGACACCATCCTTTTAAAAAGCCTATGCTGCAATTGCCACAGACACAGGATTTTTGGTGATACTACAACAGTGGCAATAGTCAGATTCCAGTTAGTGTGCCCTGGCAGTGATAATACTGAGCTCTTTTCTAGTCATCGTCTCAGTGTTGAGAGAGACTTGTTGCTGGTGGGCCACCCCACAGCAAGTTTTGGCTGGCCTTGGGGCATCTGCCTTCAGATGGCCTAAGTGTTCTCTTTCTAAACTGGGAGTTTCCAGCAGCTCCCCTGTGGCAGCAGTATCAATGAGGCCTACTGCAGGGGAGAGGGAAAGGTAAGCTGGGGAGGTGGAAGAAATTTAGGCCAGGGAGGTGGTGCTAAAGCAAGCCTGGGAATGCCTTCAGGTGGAGCGAGCCCTGTATTTTTGTTGTGGATGTCAGGTGCTGGTGGCATGCAAGGAGTGTGGCAGCTCTGTGGTAGATGCAGCAGTTTGTTGGCTTTATCTTCTGGATGGGCAAATAGGTTTTCATGTGGAGAAACTGACAGTGTTGTAGTGCAGCGCAGTGTTCCTGTCCCCACCTACTGCACAGGCAGTGACTTGTTGGATAGCTCTGTTTTGTAAAAGGAGCTAAGAAAAAAATCTATTCGCTAATCTTATTGTAAAGAGAAAAGGGGAACTTTAGTATTGTTTGTGCTTGATAGCTGCTCCCTGACCTGGGTAGAGAAAGGACTGACAGGCTGACGTGGATGGGATAGATGAGAGTCCCGGTGATCTGCTTCCGAACTGCGTGTGTTGAGTATGTGATCCATAGGCAATCACAGCAGGCAAGCTGACTGTGTAACACTGCTATCAAAAAAACCCCAAAGCAGTCGTTTGAGCTAAAAAGCAGCAACTAGCTCTTCTGTGTCCATTTGTAGGAAAGTTGTTATTGAGGTAATTCATGTAAGAGGTCTAAGTTAGGATGAGGAAAAGATATGTGATTTTGAGCTTTTCAGTGTTATCTGTATATTATGAGTTTTGAACTGCTGTATTCATACAGGCATAAAAAGATTTTTGCAAGTGTGTCTTTCATGTTCAATAAAATTTCAACACAGAGGCTGCCTTCCATGTGGTGTCAAGATCACATTTCCCTTTTGTGAAAGTGCAGAAATGCACATGCTACCAGTAACCCACATCCCTTATGCAACCAGGGGTGTCTTCTTGTGGAAGCTTTTGCCTTGCTTATCCTTGCCTCAACACCACTGTGTGGTTTCTGTTTTTTAAATTCAAAAGCATTTCCCTGAAGAAGCATGCACCTTCCTCAGTGGTTTTTATTTTCACGGTGAGCTCACAAGTGGGACACTGGGAATTTGGCATAGCTTGGATTTATACAGTGCCTAACACAGTAGCTGTGTTTTGTTTGAACATGCTTGAACATTTGCTTTTAATACTTTCTTTCTCTTGATGTCTTTACTGTATAATTTACTTTTCTATGTTCAACTCGGTTTACCTTTTTTTTTTTGCTCTTCCGTCCTGCTCTTGACTTCTTTAATTCTCAGAACAGTGACTAAGATGTGCCCTGCAGGTGGTACAGTTGATTTTACTCCTTTTATAGGATGCGGATCAGACTACATTCAATATTCAATTACAATAATGATCTTTTTTAACCACTAGTTTGTTACAGATAACCTAATCTGTTTGCAAAGAATCACTTGATTATTTTCAGAGGGATACTGGCAGGTCTTACATGGCCCAAGATTAAATTTTCTAAAAAGTGAGATTTAATGGCTGAGGAGGTTTTTTGGTTTTGTTTTGTACTGTGCTGCTGCAACAGGAACAAACCATACAAAGAAATATCTAAAAACAAAATAAAGGAATAAGTAAATAGAATACTGTTACACCTAGCCCATGAATCTGAATGTTTCCTGTCAATTGGAGGTCACAAGTCACAAAAAAAAGGACTTAGAGGCATTTTTATTCTTTACTTTTATGATTTAAGTCAAAGTGAAATTGTAAACATCTTGACTTTGCAACATTTCTAGGTGCCAGTGGCAGGTGATACCTTAAGGACTGATCTTGCATGTTGTGATTATTCAGATGACCCTTTATAATGAAAAAGACACCCTTCAAATGACTGGCTACTATGAAGTGTCCAGACTAGTCCTGCTGTGCTGCTAACCAAAATGTACAGTCAATATTTAGGTACAGATGTATTTTAATACAGGCCATGACTATTCATATGGAAAATTTAATAAAAAAATCAAATCACATTGACTTTTTAGGTTATCTTCCAGTGAGTAAGTGTATTTTATCAGAAGAGCAGTTGCCTTTAAAGGACAAATACAGAAGGCAGAGAAAAATGCTTTTTGGAATGTTCTGGTTTTGTGCCTTTAAAGGTGACATCTTTGGAAAGCGTTGCAACTTGGGGTAGGAGGATTGGAGTTTGCACAGTAAGTGGAATTTTTGTTTGGGTTTTGAGACCTCCAGCTGGGACATCTGTGTGGAAAGAAGAATATTTTATCCATTGAAAGTATTGGTCTGTATGACAAATACTTGATTGATACAAATATTTTAAATGCTGAAAATATGAGAAAATTGTGACCGGAGATGCAGGTTGCATTTCAAGTAATTAATCCTCAGCTAATCCTGTCATTGCATGCTTGAAAAGAAATGTGGAAAGGAATTGGGCTATCACGAAGCAAAAGGATTTCTGCTTGACTTTGAAGTTTTGTATTTGCCTTGTGAGTGAAGCCAGATAGAAGTGCAAAAAGTGGTGATATTTGTAGCCATAAATTTATGGTTTAATTAGCAGGCATCTAAAAGGAAAGAGTGACTTGAAAGCCTACAAAAAAGCAGTACCATGATGCATCTAAAAATTTGTGTTGACACTGGAAGAAAATTACGAGAAAGAAACTGCTCCTTAGATGTGAGATGTGGGGAATCCCAGGTACAGGTTGAAATGTTACTAGAACAGAACCAACTTTCAGAAGATGAAAGTGAGAGATACCCACAATGTTGTATCAAAGAGGCTGCTGGCTGTGGCAGGGGGTGCGTGTTGTGTGTGTGTTTTCAGAGGTTTTGGGTGGGTGGTGGAAGGTGTGACAGGAGCTAATCTCCTTTTACAAGTAACTATCTTCTCAATCTCTTTCTTCATCACAAAATGTCTTGCAGGATTGCTTTTCTCATTGCACTGCATGATCCTTGCTTTTCTCTCAGCTTTTCTTGTGTTCAGTCCCTTCCCTGTTCTAGTCATTTAAATGAATGATAGACATGAAAAACTTTCTCTTAAGGGAAGATAATTTATTGTTTATTCAGCATATGGGCCTTGATTCCGCCTAAGTCAGTGGAGAGATGCCATGTGGCTTTGATGGAAATTGTGTCCAATTCACGTAGGTTCCAGAGAGATTCACACATTCCAGAGAGAGCCTGCTGTTGAGGAGCTTGCAGTCAGGATATTGTGGTTGGTCACCAAGCAGTAACAGAGGAAAAGGAAGAAAACCAGGGAAGTTTCTTACTACACACAAGGAGGGTATTCATACATTTTATCTTGTGTCAGGCCAGAAGCCCTTCCTCTATTAAAAATGTGGTGTCATTTCTACCAAATCTAGGAGAATTTGCGCAAACCTGGAGTTGCTAGCTGCTACATGAGAAGTGTGCTTATCCCTCAGCCTAAGGAAGAGGATGTTGGATGTCACAGTGGCACACACAGTTTTTCCCAGCTGTTCAGAACACCAAAGCCAGGTTGTATTTGGTCGGGCTTAACACTGCAGACAAGCAAAGCATAAGGCAGTGAGAAGTGCCTTTCCACGATGGAGCAGTGGTACTCCTGTCTCCAGTGGTAGCAGTAGGATGTGAAGCATGGCCAACTTCCTCTGGCCTGTTGCTCTTAAAGCTCTATCAGCATCCACAACTGCTTCATTAGGGTTGTGTGTTCGAGGGCACATCCCTGCCCGCTCCATAAACAACCTGTTTATGGAGCTGCTGTCTGCAGGTCCTTCCAGTTGTTTTCTGAACCTGCTGATGCAGTCTGGTTTTAATTTGACTGCTGCTGCAGGCCAAGGCAGTGATCCTGGGGAGACATCAGTGATGGCTTTGAGTCCTCCTGCCTGAATGTACCTGCCAGTACTATACTCAACATCACATAGGCACAGTTTAGACTGTTTAACCTTGCATTAATCTGCACTGAAGCCCACCTGCCATCATACTGCCCCCTCTGTCATGACAGTAGCGAAAGAGATTGGCGGTCAGATCATGCAAGACTTCGTTGTAGGCAGGTGAGTGGCATTTCGCCAGAAAGGAGGAGCTGACACAAAACCAAGGGTGAGCACAGTCACTCAGGGTTTACTGTGCTGGCCAAATGGGATGGGTGCAGGAAGGAAGCTCAGCAGATGGTGGCACATGTCCCTTGCCTGAAAACTGCTTGCACCACGGAGCTGTTGCTTTAAGTTGTTCACACCTCCAGTACAGACAGTGTCACTTTGTGTCACTTTGAGTTGGTTTCATGGGAGAATTGTTGAAGTAACAAACCTAAAAGCAGCAAGAAGTTGGCTCTGTGCATCAGGGTAGTTAAAATTACAAATGAGGTATTACTCTCAATGTCGGGGTAGCTGCTGATCAGATTGCACCGAGTGTGCACAGGATTTTCATCTAACATCTCCCTGCACCAGTTTGTTTGGGAAAGTCTGCTGTCTTGCCAGCCTCTGTCATCTTTTCTGCTTCTTTTAATACAGCAGGTTGCCTTGCAGTGATTCAGATGTGGTAATACATGTCTCAGTACTAGTCTGGCATTGCAGTCTGCCATGCTGGGGACCTGTTACGACATGATTTGATCTTGCCCATCACGGGGAGACTAAGTTGCCTTGTTACCATGTTAACAGCCTGTAACTTCAGAGGGCTGTAGCACCGTATCCGTGGTGTCACGTGGGCCCACCCTGCCTGTGCAGACAACAGATGGCTACAGCGTGAGAGAGGAGGACTCGTGTTTGGACATGATCCCCTCTGAGAACAAAAGTCTGCAGAAGGGGCTCTGAAAGTGTTCACTTCTGACAATTTACACAGCAGAATAAAACCGAAATGTCCTACTTGAGTCAATTGAAGACTTTCTTTATAGTCAGAGGGGTCCTAGAACAGCTCAGCTGTTTGATGAGGTGAGGAGGCAAACATTTCTAAAGCCACTCGGACGAGTGCTGGTGCAGCACGTAGGGTGGGTAGGACTTGGGTGCAAGGTAGATGTTGTTCTCAGCAGCTGGCGCCGGGCTGGTCAGAGTGGTTCGACCTGCCCCCGGCAGACAGAGCCTTGGGCCACGGTTGGATAACAGAAAGCACTTATTGGCAGTACTGGCTCGACCTGTTCCCAACTGTTCATCCCTGCAGCTGTAGCTGACCCAGCTGCCCAAAAAAATTAAAAGGGCAAGGGGAGGGACTGGCAGTCATGAGATCAGTTCCCGGATCTGGCTGGCGGTACAACCCTAGAGGAGCACATTGATGCAGCTGAGGTGTGGAGCTGGCAGCATCTTCTGGGAGGCACTGGGATAGATGCTGTTGAAATTGGCTTTGCTGTCAGTGCTTTGTGTCTTCAAATAGCAGCTTTAGGCAGCAAGGAGAGAGCCCACATCGGATAGTGCACACAGTTATAGTTGCCATGTGCACTTTATAGCACAGCTTAGTGTTTATAACTGGCTTCACCAAGTGGTGGTTAATCACGGTTCAGAACCATTCAACAGCTTTCGACTTGTGGTCTCCCTCCATTGTCCAAGAAAAAGGGATTTCCAAATCCATGGAAGTAAATTCAGGATTTGAAACTGTGGCTAAGTTTAAAGTGGGGTGGTTTCTTTTGGTACTGGCTTTAAAAGGCGGGTAAAGCAGCATGCTTGGGCTCACATGCAGAGTCCTTTTGACGGCCATCCTTGGAAGCGAGTACTCCTCTGGATTTCACTGCATGCCAGAAGGAAAAGGAGTGAAGGGAGATGCTTGGATGGTGTTTGGTCAGCCATAAATGAAGCAAAGCTTTAGGATGAGGTGTAAGACAGGAAGTGCAGTTCAATAGAGTGTCACTGGGAACAAGTTAATAGAGGGTTTCTTTTGGTCTTGTTTTAAACCAAAACAAAAACAGGATGGTGGTTTTGAATAGGATTCAGAGATGAGGAGGCTGTGTAAGTGATGGGGCTTGCTCATATCCTTGCTACATGGAGAGGAAGGGAATGGTCTGAAGTGTCTGAAGCAAACTGAGGACATTTCATCCAGCTCACAGCAGTCAGACTGGGGGAGAGCTGTCCTGGCCGAGAGGCATACAAGGGAAATGTGGAGCAGCTTAATGAATTGCCCACTTTCATCATGTTAAAGCAGCCCTGCCTTTGTCTCTTTAGGGTTGTCTGAATGCTCCCTTCTTGCAACAAAATACAGTTAACAGAGATGTGGGATAGGAACGGGGTAAGGGATTATCTCTTACATAATAGAGAAAGAGTACTTACTAAGGAAAGCTCCCTTTCATAAAGAGACTTGCCCCTAATGTGAGAGGTGAGAGGGTCGAACACAACTGCTCTTTGCTAACTAGGCAAATATTTACAAAGTGAGTATACTCAACAGTGAATTTTCTGATTAGCATTTAGCAGAATTCATCTTTGCTCTAGATATCTGCCACACTGTGATCCCTGCAGAAATCATGTGATCCCTGCAGAAATCATGTGAGCCCTGGGTACAGTGGGGGACTTTTTCCAAACTGTTCTAGCTGTCTGTACCTCTGAACTACATTTGTGGGTATTTCTTAGAGGACAAAGGGCTTGAAATCATGTTTTCAGTGTCAGGCAAAGTTTAACAGCTGCTCTAGAGCCACAGCTCAGGGTAAAGCAAGAGTTACTTGCTGCTGGGGGTTGGCCCGAGTGCTAGAGCTGTTGTATGAAGATACTGAGGAGATGGTGTATAGCCTGCTGGCTGTACTGTCAGCTCTACATCAAACTGCCTTTCTGTTGAATGGTGGAATTCACCATAAGCTCAAAGTGTGGGCTTTCCCCCTGCTCCCTTCAATGCAGATTTTCCCATGGTAGGTGCGGTCAGAGCTAGTCCTGAAAACTTTTCTTCGTGACTTTAGCTGCTCTGTTGAAGGTACTGGGGAATCATACTGTGTGTTTTTTTCCTAGAATTGTGTTTTTCTTTTTCCCTAGATATATTCAGTTTCATTTACTGTAAATAGTCCTTTTCTAGCTTGAATATTTTCATTTCACAAGGCATGGAGATACAACCAATGCTCTCTCAGCTGTGGGCTGATTAAATATTTAACTTGAGTGTTTGCAGTTGATGTAATGAAGGTGGCTGAATTTTAGTATTTAGAATGTTTACAACAAAAATGGACAAAGATAAAACCCAAAAAATTTTAAGTTGACTCGGCAGGTTTAAAAGATGTTCTCCAGTTCTCGTGGGTGGAAGTAGAAGCAGCATTGTGTGTGGGTCCAAAAAATCCCAAATTTACTAGAACTGCTACCACCTAGCGGTGGCTGCCTCTACTGTAAAATATAAAACAAGCTGGGGTTATTTCAGTTAATGTAGGGAAAATAGTAAATCATCAGCTCATCTGACTGATAATGCCAACTGCTTGTACCACATCCATTTCCAGTGCTCCATTTGCTCCAGTTTTGAGGATTATTTATGTGATGGGTTTTCTAACACTTCTCTTGGGATGTGAGGAATGTTTGTCAATAAACACTTGCTTTAGCAATAAAATGTTTTTCATTACATCCTGTTTTGTCTAATAGCTTCATAGCATCTCATGCTCTACTCTCTATTCCACCATAGTTCCAGGAAAAAAGAAAACCAAGTGAAAAAAAGAATCAAGCCAGCAAGCTCCCCAGCTTGATCTGTATCTGCTCTGATCTGAAATTTTTCACATTTGGTGTCCCTCTTCATAATTTTGTTTGCATATGTAGGAAAGCAGTTCCCTCCTTTTTCTTGACCCCAATAAAAGATGAAGTGGATTCTTCTGACGGGGCTGACCAAAGGCTGCAACTTGATTTGTAAATAGGCTTCAGCAAAACAGTCTTTTCTTTCCACAGTTCGAAGGAAAAATTATTTTGGCTGCATCTGTATAGTGGTTTCTTTCATGCAAACGGAAAAGTTTTTGGATTCTCAGATGGAGTCCTTGAGGTTTAGCTTATGAATACATCTCATGAGAAGTTCTTTTTTTCCCAGGAGCTGATGAGGCAGCAGCTGAGTTACCAGTGGTTGTTTTGTGTTGCTTTCTTCCCTCTGTCCTTACCTCCCCGCTCTTCTCCTCTTTCTCCCTTATCCTGCACATCTTTTTTGACTCTGGTGTCACAATTGAGATCTTCAAATAGTGTCACCTTCTTCTCTTCATTTTGGGAGTGACACAAACTCAGGTTGAACATGACAAGGTAACATATTCTGCTCCCATGGTTGCTGAAGAAGTGGTAGCAGGTGGGAGCCTTTACAAGTGGGTGTTTCCACTCTTGTCCTCTGGACTCGCCAAGTGTAAATTCTGTAGGATAACAAATGGACTGGAAAGCATTTTACAGCCTTAGCAAATGAAAGATGGGAAAGGGGCAAAAGAAACAGCAGGCCCATGCATCCTGTTTCTTTCACTGCCTGGAATCAAGTGACTGCTCTGCAACATAAATCAGTCAAATTCTGGAGATGGGAATTGCCCATTTGAGAGGAGCTCAGTCTCGTTGGAGGGTTGTTTGCCCAGATTTGAAGGCTCAGTCAAAATCCTCCTCCTTGTTTAAGATACAAGCGTGCTGGAGCTGTGTGGCCAGCGGGATTTCTGTTGCTGCAATGGGCATGTAAGCAGGAAGAAAACAGTAGTGCAGGCCAGCCCTAACCTCTACTGGAGTGGATGAAGCAGCTGCCAGTGCAAGACTACCCTTGCAGCCATTCCTTGCACTGCAGGAGAAGTCCCACACTGGAACTAGCACAATTGTCTTCACGACCATTTTGTTTACCACACACCTTCACAGCCATTCCAGTTCAACAGAAGCAGAACTGGGCTGATTCTCATCCACCCCAAATAACCAGGATTTGTACAAAGCAGCTCGCTTTTTCACCAGCTGCAGAACCAACTGCACAGGTTGGGGATAACCACAGAGCAGCTCAGCTAGTCAGGAACTGCTGCTTTACGTGAAGTACATGCATGAACTTTCCCAAGGGGCCTGTGAAACTCAGCAAGGAAGAGGGCAGGTCTGGTTTGTGCAGGTGAGGAGGAGGAGCGCTCCCCCAAGCACATACATGTGTCAACATGTCCCTGGCTACGTCACTACCCGAGTTTTGAATGTGTTCCTTCAGGGATGCCAGGCCTAGAAGAGCTTCAGAAGAGAAGGCCTGTGTACATTCGTGTTCTCAGGGTCTGGAATGGGCTTTGCCCTTTGTGAAGGCACATTGTTTAAACTTAGGAGTTAATTTTTCTTGATGTTGACCTCATCTGTTTGCCTGTGCCAGTACATCACTTACCTGTGGACCACCTATCCCTTGCAGTGTTTTCTCTTGTGCACAGGAAAATGTAGTTGCAGGCCAGGCATGCAAGAACAGAATAACAGCTGGGAAGAGGCCCAGGACACAGAAGAGAGGAAAGAAGGAGATAGAGTTCAAATACAATTCACTGAAGAATGAGTATACTGTAAGAAAAAGAATATATTTTTGAAAATACTAGAAGCAGAAGAAGAAAAAGTTAAGGGAAAATCATGCATGATATATGACGTTGAATGTCAAAGTTGGGACTTCTGTATTGAGAGTTTTAAGACATACTGGTTTTGGCTTGCTCTTACCTTGAGTACCACTTACGGATATTCTCCTCACTCACTTTGCTTCTGATGTTTCATTTTGAAAAACCAGGAAAAAACCCCCTCTGCATCCACTGTTTTCTGTTTGGTCAATAAAGAGTTACAGAACATCTCTGGGTACTATTAAGAGGAGCTTTCTCCCATCTTGGTTTCCTCGTGCTCTTCACTCATCTCCATCCTAACAGAGCTCACATGGTTTCCTGCCCCTCTCCCTAATGAACCCCCTCTGCGCTGTGCTGGCAGCCTTTCTTTGGCCAAACACACATCCTGTCAGGGGAGCATTTCCTGACCTTGCAGGGGATGGGACAGGGCAGGCCACATCTGCTTTCAGACATCCCCATCCTCACATTCTGTAGCCTTACACAGATGAGGGCTTGCTTGCGTGTTTTAACGGGCAGATAATTAGATGAGCAATGAACTTTGTGTAATTCACTGTCTGTGTAAACAGATCTGTTTTGATTAAAAGGTGAGATTGTTTTTTGTGATAGGTCGCTTCTCCCCCTTAGAATCCCCCAAGAAAAAGCGTATCAAGAACAGCACACTATGAAGTGATCGTTTGCTATCAGCAGAAACACTGCTACGCTTTGACATTTGTTTAATGGCCATTTATTATCACTAGTGAGAGGAGATGGGGTCAGTGCGAGTCGTGTTGCAAGACTACATTCAAACTAATAAGTGCCTGAGAACCATCTTTTTATCTTCTGTTTTTATTCCTTGCTTAGGAAAAAAAGCCTGTAATAGGAAATCTAGGCAGTTTGGAGACAAGCACACGTTGCACTGTGTCAAACAGAGAACTTGAACTGCTCTCCTAGAGTTCCTCAATCCCTGTAGTTACTCAGCAGCTATCGGGCTTGCAGATGAATGTTGAAATGCCGGGTGGGTTGTGGGCTCCCTTTGCTGCATGCTTTCAGTTAGAAGGAGGTGGGGTAGATGACTTAAAGGAAAGTTTCAGCTTTCAGAAAGCACAGCTTGTGAAGTTCGTGTCCTGGAACAATTCCTGGGAAGTGGCACTGGGGATGCAGTTACATGCCATGCATCAGCAGCAGCTTTGGCCTCCAGAGCCAGTCCAGCTTATTTCCTATTTACAAACACAGCATTTGCGTAGAGCTTGGGAGGGGTACAGCTCCAGCCCTCTGTTCTCCTTTAGCACCTTACCTGTTTTAGTTTTTTGGACATATGTTACATCTTCAGCAACATTAATGCTGCAGACAGGTAAGTAAGCAGAGGACACCATTAAGGACCACAGCTTAGCTCATTTTTGCCTTCTTGTGGGGTAACTGTGAAACAGCAGAGCCTATTACTGCCCCTTGGCTTTACGTTTTGATTCCAAATGGCATTTCAGAGACTCAGGTGTGGACGAACTTCCACATCTTCCACCTCTATGGTGTATACACAGCTTTTTAAGCCAACTTCTGTGTTACTGTCTGCACTAACCATTCACATTTAATTGTACCAGTTGGTTGCATGAGGCCTTTACATTTCCTTTGAAAAACATTTCCTGCTACACAAAAGTTTGTTCGATAAATATGTGGGGTGTATATTGTTTCAATCTATGTTCATGTGTTTCATACACGAGTTTATTAGTAATACATCCATGTGTCTCTGGAATGGTCTATTTGTGATAGTGACCTCAGCTCTTCTTTGGTGTCTCAGCATGTTGTGTTCTCTGGCTAAATGTGATTATATTAAAAATCATTTCAAGAAGCTGCCGAGATTGTGAGTCTATTTTGGAAAATAAAGTATTTTGTGGAAGATTTTATATCATCTTGTTAATTGGGTTCTGTGGTGTTTTGATATCTCTTTTCAGCTGTAAGTTACTGGCCTAGGTCACAGATAGGTGAAACAGATGTTGGGATACTTCATAAGAAGCCATACTTCTGGGTCCGTGTGCAGGCTCACCGCTGGTAGCTGGGAATTATCAGAGAGCATTCCACTGAAAGTTTCTCTGTGTTTCCTTGCAGAGAGCCAAGCTGATGCAGAGGCACTAGCTGCAGGAAACAAAGTCTTGAACCTGACCTGCAGCGAGAAGGAGCAGTCAGAGGAAATGACAGAGCTACCAGAGAGTGAGCGTGGCCCCAAGGAGGAGCAGAAGGCTGACTCCCTTCTGTCAGAAGAGGATGCTGAAGAAAAAGTGGATGGATATGAAGAGGGCCCTGAGGAAGATTCTGTAAGTAACAAAAGTCTTGACCTCAATTTTGCCAGCAAATTAATGGACTTCAAGCTGGCAGAGAGTGACCAGAGCGCAGGCAGCAGTTCTCAGACTGAAAGGAAACATGCCTGTGACATTTGTGGCAAAACCTTCAAGTTTGCTGGCACTCTTAGCCGTCACAAAAAGGCCCACATTCGTGAGGACAGAAAGGATGAAAGGAGCAGTGAGGATGAAAGCAAAAGCATTCAGGATGATGCAGGAGCTCCCTCGATGCAGGACTCTGGTCTTGAGCAGGAAGAGTCTCCGTTGGACTTGAAGGTAGTGGAGTCTCCTGTGGACTTTGAGGCAACAGGAAAGGAGAATGAAGAGAGCGAAAGCATCTCTGAGGGGGAAGGCACAGAGAGAAAGTCCACTGAGAAGAGCAGTGATGACAAACCAAAGACTGATGGGGCTAAGAGTACTGCAAAAGCAGACAAAAGAAAGAAAGTCTGTACTGTGTGCAACAAGCGTTTCTGGTCTCTGCAAGATCTGACGCGACATATGCGGTCTCACACAGGTAAGAGGAGGCTTGAGGGCAGAACAGACCATGAGGTGTCCCACCAGACTGAGGTGTCTGCTCTGGAGCTGCACAATTGCTGCTGGCACTTGAGGTTGGAGACACTGCTTTTAGTCTTAAAGGTATCTGCAAGGTGTCTTCTCTGCCCCAGTCCCCCAGGCTGCATACAAAAAGCCTATGGAGGAGCAGGAATTGCAACCACTGCCTTATTTTCAGCTCTCAAACTGTTTTTCCCCATGATTGCTTGCAGAGTTCAGAGACGAGGGCAAGTGTGGAGATCCCTGGGCAGCTTCTGGCTCCCTTCTTACTGTGTGTGCGTGGCTTTAGCCCTTCCCAATATTTTGACCAGCAGTGGAGAAACCTGTCAGTGTATGATGAGACTTCACCTCCGAGTGAAAGTTTAGAGAGAGAGAGAGAAGGAGTCTGGTTTTACCTGATGATCTGAGCCTAATATGGTAACATGCTGGTGATGTGTGTGACCTGCTGCTTGGGTGGAAGGCAAAGATCCAGTGGGCACTTGGGCAGGGAAGGTAGAACACAGGTAGTGAAACACTTGCCCAGTGACTCGACTAGGCAGTGGGATTGCTTTATGTGATAGGCAGATTGCAGCAGTGCCTTGCAAATGAGATGAAGCCATGAACCAGCTCAAAGGTGAATTAATCATTCATCCTTATTAATTATGTATTTCACCTGCCAGCAGGCTGCTCTGACATGGGAAAACCTGTGCATTTTGATATTTTGTGTCTTTTGAAGGTGCTCTCTGCTGAAGACAAGATCGTTGCCATTAACAAAGTATTTGTGCTGTAACTGACAGTGATTTTTAGAAAACTACACCAAAGAATAATGCCTGAACTAGACTTCAACCCTTCTAAATCATAAATTGAGTGCAAAACTGACCTGTTTTCTTCTGGCATTGAGCCACAAGTGAAAGAGGAGACAGGTCCCATTCATGTGCCTATTTTCATAGAAGTGCAGAAGCTTTGAGAAAATGCTGATATCTAAAGTACTGAGCTTTACCCCCAAATAGTGTGTGCCCATGGACTTTCCCATACTCTCTGTTTTAATTGTTTTCATTGCATGCTGGGTTATGTGGGCCTTGTCAGTAAGGGTTTTTGTCTGTTTCTTATTTCACACCAAAGGATGTTTTAACATAGATTAGGTGGGGAATAGGAACCTGGCACAGTGCTTTCTTCAAATGTAATTATTGTAACTAACGACCTACCTCCACTGTCAGATCAGTGTATTTTCAGCTAAGGATTTTGTACAAATGCTGTTATTGTTGACTCTTCTCCTTGTCTCCTTCCCACTCTTTCAACTATATTTGCCAGTTCTTGTACATTGCTTATACTTCAGTTTTTATGTGTGAGGTTTTTAAAAGATACCTGTAAAGTTTTGGGATTTGTTTACTCAGAAGAGGAACATTTGGGACACACTGAAGCGTGCAAGAAACCTCTGCCTGCCTACTGCACGTCTCATTCTGATGCTCATTGGCACAAGATGGTGTCTTGACAGAACTGCAGCACTGAAAAGTCTTTAAGAGGCACAGTTGGAAAGGGAGGTTTAGGTTGGGGTGGGACCTTTGGTTCTTCAGGGCAGACCACCTTGGGGCACTGTGCGTGGTTAGTATTTTGGGAGAATTTTGTCTGTGGAGCTGTGGTTGTTGTGTTCTAATGAGTTGCGCTTAAGAAAGTATTCTTTCTCTCCACATGTGTCTGGGGCTGACCTGCAGCAAGGAGCCCACGTGGTGGGCTGGTTTCATAAAGGCTTTCAAGTTCCAGAGATCCACTGTAAACTTTCTCCAGAAAAGTTGCTGACTAGATTAGACAGGATACTAGTGAGCACCTGGTGCTTACAGTCTTCCTCCCTCCTTAGAGCAGGGCCCTGCCAAGGTTGTAGCTATCTCAAGACACTTAACTTTGATACTCCATTTGTGCCGTAGGCGTTTACCTGTATTCCTGCTCACACTCCATCAGCTAGTGTGCTAGTACAGAAGCAAAAAATCCGCATAAATGTGATATTTGATATAGGTACTGGATTTCCAAAGCTCAAAGTGTTCTACACTGCTTGAAACAAGAGGGAGGCACGTGTGTGACCTCACAGCTGACTTTGTGTTGTAATTCTCTTCCAGGTGAGAGACCTTACAAGTGTCAAACCTGCGAACGGACCTTCACTCTGAAGCACAGCCTGGTCCGTCACCAGCGCATCCACCAGAAAGTCAAAAATGCCCGAAACCACGGTAAGGAGAGCGACAAGGAGGAGACGCAGTCGAGGTGTGGAGAAGACAGTGAGAATGAGTCCAGCCACAGCGGCGCCAACCCCATCTCCGAAAGCGAGTGCGACTCCGCGGGGGGCGTCGGTAGCCACTCGTCCCTCGTGGGGAGCCGAAGCGAGCCCCTGGCCGGCATGGTCATGGACTCGCCCTGCGGAGAGGAGAGGAGCGGCGCCTGCCTTGCCGAGCCCACCAAGAATGTGCAGAAACAGATGGCAAAAGACCAGGAACCACGGGGCAGCTCCGAGCACGAGAGGCCCTCGGGTTTCATCCAAGACTTGCTGGAGATGCACAATGCGCCGTCTCCCATGAATCACATCCTGGCCTCTGCAGACAGTGCGCCTCAGCTCTTGGGGGTGGAATGACTTGCGAGGAGGTTGGATCCGTCTCAGCAGGCAAACTGAAGCCAGCAGAGCAAGGTTTCTGGAGTCTGGTTTTGGAAGAGTGACCTTAACAGCTACGGGGAGAGTATGGCAGACTGGACATGGTGCCATATGCCTTTCAGTATAATAATGCAAGAGACTACAGTATATACTGATTTGAGTGCCTTACTACTTTATTAGATCTTTTGGTATTATAGATTTTTTCAAAAATGATTTTAATATTTTAAAGAATTATTTGGAGAGGACCCTTTTTCATTTAAGCATTAATGTTACCTTTTGTATTGGTGTGCGTGAGCTTGTTCTTGTATATCTGTGATAGTCGCTGTGTTTGTTCTCTGAGCTGGAAATGGGGCAGTGGGGTGGGAGGCCCTTGGATACCATAGCCAATAACTGGAAGAAAAATGATGTGAATTTCATATGAAATAGTCAGAGGAGATGCAGAGGAGACATTGATTTATTGGGTTTTTTTTCTCAGTAGATGTTCTTGCATTTGCCACATGGTGGAGCATTAAGCCTGTTCCAGGCCCGAACAACGTGGCAGTTTGAAGGTGTTCAAAGTGGTTCAAGCCAAAAGCAGGAAACACAAATGAATTTCAACCTCATGCTTGTTTCCACTTTTCAGCATTAGAAGTGGTCTTCTAAATCCTAGGGGTTTTTTCTGGCCATCACGGACTGAGCGTGTATACAGAGAAGAGTTACATAGCAACGTAACCTACGGAAATTATGCACCCGCTGTTACATATGTTTGATTTGCTTCAGTATATTATTATTATTATTATTATTTTA
>VZRQ01002404.1:310717-335277 GCA_013397975.1 Machaerirhynchus nigripectus | reverse complement strand
CATTACTAAACTATATGCTGCAGAACAATGTAGCAAGTAATTAATTCCCAGCAGCCTGCCGGGACATCTGCTAGCAATAATCACTATTGATTTAAAGCTTTATTTAGCCTTTATCTATATCCTAGTAGAGTATAAGGTCTTGCCACATTTTATTGACATTTTTATTAGTTGAGTTTGACTGAGAACTGTTGCTGTTGTTGGGGTTTTTTTTGTTTCCCCTCCTCCCCCAATATTAAACTGTGAAATTTATAATGTGTTTAAACTATGGGTGAATCTTAGGCTTTAGTTTGCATGTTCAGCTAATTTGTCTCTATACGATTTTCGTTTGAATCTTTTTATTTTTTTTCCTCTCTCAGGGCTTTTACAAAAAACAAAAAAACAAAAACAAAACAAAAAGAAAACAAAAAAAAAAGATCTTCTAAAATTCTTTTGCCTGAGTTGCAATGGACTTAACATGGAGATAATTCAATCACTACATTAAGCACTTGACTGTGAAAGCGCAAAAAAAAATAAAGGAAAAAAAAGAGAGAACCTTGTTTGAGGCTGTTGTGAAATAACTTTAGGGGGCTATGTGACAGTCTGATTCCATTTTCAGAATGATTCATCTTCTCTCTCCTCTCTGTGTGTCTCCTTTCTCTCTCTTCTCTCTCCACGAAGGAAGTTTAATCCTAGTGATTTCATCCCATGCAGGAAACAGTAATAAATGTGTAGAATTCATATTTTTCTAAAGGGAACTTAAACTGCTGCTACGAATTGTGTACAAGACTGGTTTATGCCACATGAACAGAGAATCACACATTGTTTTGGTACTTTTATTCCTCTTTTTTTTCAGTTGTACAGTACTTCCAAATTCAAAATAAAAAGTAAAACTTGTTCTGTATCAAACCATCTAAGCAATAAAATGTTATATTTAAAAATTATAGGTTATGAAATGGACGTGGCTCTTCTTGTGGGTTTGTGGTGACTTGTTCACACACTTAGCTCTGCTGGAGGACAGCGTGCAAGCCGGAGCTTATCTTTGCCAAGGGATCACTGTTTCTCTTCCTTCGGTTGATCCGAGTTTGCGCTGGAGATGATTGCAGTACTCGGAAAACTCGTGTTCATTTTGGCCACCATTTTCTGGTAGCCAGGCCCCTTTGAGACGCTGCTTTTCTCCCGGTGCAGGTCCTCAACGCAGCAACCGAAGATGACAGAAAAGTGCTGATTTTCCTGCACAGGCAGGCTTAGGATTCTCTTTCCTTTTTTAATTAATTGTAGCCCCATGGTCACATAGGTGAGCACACTCCCAGCATGCAGTATACCAGTCAATTTTTTTAAAAAATTAAGTAGGTTTCTGCTACCATAGTTTTCTTCTTGCATAAATGTTCATGGCCGCAAACTCTTCAGGGTGTATTCAAAAGCCACGTGCATATGTCAAAAAAAGAGACAAATCCTTTGTTGTAGCTTGTCAGAGCTGCCTTAACTGCATTTTGTATGCCTTCCTATAAATAAAACACGTTTCACAGGACAGTGAGCCAAAGAATCATCTGAGTTGTGTATCCAGCTCTGGAGACGAGGGAATTGCAGTGAAGCTGAAGCATCCACATCTTCCTAAGTCCTGCTGCGATGGTGCTTTCTGGCGAGAAGTGAACCAGGTTCAGAATGAGAGACAGACTTGGGGGCTGAGCTGCTGCTGCTTTCCTCCCTCAAGCCTCCTGCACCTTCCCAGTGGAGGTCAGAATTCCTCACAGCACTTTCTCTGGTGAGGACCTTGGTCCCTCACCCCGAGAGAGGGACAGGTTAAAACAGAAGCAGTCAGCCAGCCAGCTCTGCCCCAAACCGAGGATATCTGATGAAGTGGGGCTCTGAAGGCTCTCCGGGTGGGCTCATGGGGTGGAAATACCATTTCTGAGGGAGGAATTCTACAGAAAAAAATTTTACCTCTCCCACCCACTGACCTGAATCGCCTCTCCTCTCGTGAGACTGATGGGAAGCTCGCGTCCAAGTGGCCTGGGGACCTGTCAGGAGGTGTAAAATCAAATGGGATGAGTTTATATGGCTAGGAAGTGATGGTAACTAATTACTTAAAAAACGGATGACTTAGAAAGCACTTAGTTCTTTGCCATGGAAGGGTGTAACTGCTGTGCCCAGCCCTTTTCTCCTTCTGCCTCAATTTGACAGTGCCTATTGCTGAGTTGGGAATTTCCCTGCTCTTCCTGCCTTGGATGGGGTAACATCCTGCAGGCCAGCTGAAATTCACTCCTTGCTGGCATTTCCCTTTCCCTCTTTCTGCCTCCACTCCTCCCTGCGCTAACACCCATGGCAGCGATAGCTAGAGCAGGCCAGAAACAGCAGGTTAACAGAGAGGTGGGGAGGTGGTGGTGGTGGTGTCTCCATGTGTCTCCTCCAAATTCCTGCTTCCTCGCCTCACTCCCTAAAGCTTTTTTTCCCACGGTGGCAAGGGTGAAGCTGAGCTTAATTCCTGACATGGACAGGCAGAGTGGCACAGCCCCTCTGTGAGGCACTGCTGTGGATCTCTCACAGCAGTGCTTCAGGTGTGGCGGCCACGTGCTTGCCCAGAGCATTAAGGTTAGGGGAAGACCCAAGTCCTCGGCCACCACAAAGATGCCTTGGCAGTGAGGAGCACCAGGAAAGTGGTTTTTTCCCCAAGTGTGGAGTATAAAGCTGTGGGGATGGGCAGGAGATGGCAGGATTGTGTGAAAACTGGCTGCCCCAAAGCAGAATGTGGAGTCTGGTTGGAGCATCTTTTGCATTTTTGCTGCTACTGAAATGCAAACAAGTAAGGAGCAAGGACTAAAGGTATTTGGTTTCTGTTAGGCAGCTGTCTCAAAGTAGCCAGCATTTGTGGGATGGGAGGGCTGTACACCTATACCAAGATCTTCAGAAAGTGAGTGCAATGAGAAATGATTTGCTGTTGATACTTCAGAGTGTTTTGGTCTGTTCTGTTGAAAAAAGCCTTTCTCAAACAAAATGAGTCACAATTCAACTAGCAAAGGCAGCAAGGGGCAAAAGTTTACTTAAAACCTTTCCTTCTTCACAAGTCTCCAGTGTGGGGAATCATACGTGCCATTTTCTTTCAGCATTTCTGTAGTAATGATGGGATTGAAAATGTCACTTTTGGAAACCCTGAAGTTTAGGATTATCTGCAAAAGGGAGACTCAAGACCCCAGCACTTTCTGTACGTCAAAGGCAGCATTTTTCATCACTCACTCTGACAATGCAAAAAAAGAAAAGGATGGAGAAATGCACTTGATTGTTCAATTGGAACATCTCCTAACCACTGGGCTGTGGAAAAAGGGGCCACACCAGCACTTCCCAGAACCCGAGTACTGGAGTAGCCAGCATCAGGGAGTGAAATGAGTAAAAACCTGTACAAGGCACCAGCGTCTTCAGGTGTCGTGGGTCAGCTGAGCCCTCCAGCCGAGGAGCTGCGTTAAAGTACTTCCCCCTTTCACCCCCTCCCTTGGCAGTAATTACTGTGCAGGGGAGAGGCCGCACCCATGCTGCAACAGCCAAAGGGGCAGTGAGCGAGATGCTGCGATTTGGGCTCCAATCTGTTTGGGAATAAGGGAATTCACTTAGATTTTTAAAACCTCCTTCACGTCAAGGAGGAGCTGAATGTTTCATGTAAAATGGTCTGAGGCTGGGAAGGGGGAAGAGCGTGTGTGAGAAAAGGTCTAACCTGCTAGTGGGATGGCATGATGAGCCCACATATCTGCGTCCTGGGTTGTGTGGTGTCTGAGCTGGGGACGTGTTGGGTCACCTGGCTGTGTGTGCTCTGCAGGATGGAAGCACCATTTCACTACAGTGATCCCTGGACTTTGAGTCCTGGGTGTGCTCTGGAGTTGCTGGGTTTGGCCACCAGCCCCACACTGGAGCTGCCCTCCTTGCTCCAGGTCCTCACATGCACACTCAGGGAACAGGGGAAACAAACATCCAGGAGCATACTGTTGTCCCTATCTGGAAACTGGTGACTGCTGGTACCTGCAGATTTGTGGCGGATCAGAGGATTTCCACAGTCTTGGGCAATTAGTGCCATGCTGGATCACAGGGTTAGAAAAGCTGGAAACGACCCTAAATGACAGGAGGTTCAGCAGAGCTGGGGTTCCCTGAGCCAACTGCTCTGCTGAGGGTATGTATGGTCACAGTCTGTTCCTCTGGTTTTGAAGTAGGAACATTAGAAGGAATAGCAGTTTGTTCATGGAGCCCCTGCCAGAGCCTGAAGCGTCTCCTGCAGACGCAGGGTCTTGCACTCGGCAAGTTCAGACCTCTTGGCCTTTGTCAACACAGCCTCCACAGTGTCCTTCCTTGTCCCCTCAGCTGAGGACAAAAAATTGTGTTTTTGCAATGCAGTTTCAGGGAATGCATTTTTAGGTGATTTAATCTCTTCTCGCCAGTCCTGAAAGGATGATTTATGCCAAGCAAGTCCAAGGTGTTTCTCCCACATGATGAGTTTGAGACTCCCACATCTGAGTCTGACACCATCAGACACAGGTGGTGTCTGCCCTTGGCCCTGTGACAAGTTAGGGACTTATTTGTCCAGTGGTGTGCACGTATTTCTTGGGAACTATTAGAGGACTGGGGGAGAAGGGAAAGGGCAGGGGAAGAATAGCACAAGGAGGAGTGCTCTGGGACAGAATTACGTGGTGGTTTTAGGATTTCTCACCAGCTGCACCACTACAAAAGGTGCAGAAGCTGCAAGAGCACCAATCCCTGTGGGCCACCAGGCCTCATCAGTGGCTTCACCTAGGCCAGGAGGCCTATTTAAAGCAAGGGGCGGGGTGAGGGTTGGGTTGTGGGCAGGGGGAAAAGTGTTTGTGAGCAACATCAAGGTTTCTATTGTAAAAAGATGTTTATGTTTTTCCAGAAGTATCTTTTTTTAACAATGGAGTCAGTTAGTACCTGGGAGAAAAAGGGTGGTGAGACAGAGGGCAGTTGGGCTGCTCAAAGGCAGCAGTGAAGACACAGACTGCTGGCAGGGCACTGCACTGCACAGAATGAGATGCCCAAAAGATACATGAGCATCTACCTTGCTGTCGTTGTATGCAAGTGTCACCTCAGGTAAGTGACGTGTAAGCTGCACACATGTGCCACTGTTAATGGGCTGCCTGACAGATGACAAGCTTGACTGGACTCTCTAGGGAGATGTAAAACTCCAGAGCATTGCCAGGTAAGGGGCTTTGATGCCTTCATTTCAAGGTGTGTCTGAAATCACTCTGGAGAAGTGAAACTAAATGGAGTTGAGAAGCATTGTTGAGGCTTTTCAAAAATTCTAGTATTGCCTCCTGCTTTCATTTCTCAAGACTCCTCTCAGAATAAAAAAAAAAGAAAAACCTCACAAAAAGGAAGCAGGAGCTTTTCATATATTAAACAGTAGTAAGTGGGAAGGCTTCTCTGGCTCACCCAACCTCACTGCGTAATGCAGTAGAAAATGTTGTAGCAATCCTCCATCTAGTAGGAACTGAAAATAGCTTTCTCCTTTGCTGTGCTTGTTTATTTCTTCTGTGCCAGATCTGTCTCTTGTTTGGCAGGGAAAACTGCCAGGAGTGTATGAGGAAACTCTGGACAAGGGGTGTTTGGAATACACTGTTGTGAAAGCACTTGAACTTCTCTAGAGCCTTTCAGCAGAGGGCTGTGAAGCAGTTTAAGAACATCAGTTAATGGGAGGCTGTAAATAAGAGAAATCTGCCGGAGAAAAGGCTTTTCATCCTGAAAGGCCTGATCTGTTTTCACAATCTCGGAGGCAGAGGTTAATGCGGTGAAGGCCAGCGCCGCTGTGGGCTGACTTTCCGTAATTTTTAGCCTGTAACCACACGTGAAGCACGGCCCTGCTGCTCGTAAAAATGTGCCAAGGCTGGGACAGAAGGTCAGCTGGAGGGGTCGGTGGCTCCACGACAGGGCCTGACCCAAGCACTGGGTACAAGGAACAGCAGAAACAAATGCTCCTGTGAACGTGTGCACACAGGACTTTTAGCCCCTGCCCCCAGACATGGAGTCATATTTGGATAACTAAAGCAATTGGTGTGTTAGCCTTTCCTCCCATCTCCTGTTACCTGATCCTCCACAGAATGACAGCCTGGGTTTGTTGTTTTCAATGAGCAGCATCTGAATTCCAATGAATCTGCTCACAAAAGAAGTATTTGTACTTTATTTTCGGGGGATGGCACTGCTAGTTGCAAGATGCAGACTTGCTTTGACCAATATTCCTCCCAAGTGTTTGCAACTCAAGCTTTACCACGTGGCCAGTGCTTGGGAAGGGGAAAGTGATGGGCAAAACCTGGCTCTAAACAGAGACTTTAACCTTTGTCATTGCTGTTTTCCTCTCATTCTACTAAAGCACAGCCCCACCTGATGCACGGGGCTCCAGGGCAGCAGCTGGGGAGGAGGCAGCACATGTCCTGCCATGTCCCACTGCATGCACTGCTGCTGAATGGGATCCAGCACTCCTAGATTTTGCACTTTTTGCCAGAAAAGTCCCTTCTTGCTGGCAGGCAGGACATTTAACACCATTTAATCTGCTGCCTTCAAGATGCCTGTATGACCAAAGCTTTACAGGCTCCAAAGTTACATGCCTCAGGGCCATGATACTCCACAGCTGGAGAAAATCAAAGTATCAACCTGCCTACATACACAGTGCAGTCCGTGGAGTCTGCACCACAACACAGCGAGTCTGATTTTTTGATCCTGTGTCTACATCACTCTCTTGTCAGTATCTTGGAGTTGAAACCACAAGAGGCTGCCTAGCACAGCTACCCAAGACCCAAAACTCGCTAGGGCTGTAGGTGAGGGAAAGGGAGGGATCTGGAGAAGCAAGCAACCTGTGCACCCCAAGGTAACACATTCTGGCACAGGATGCAGAGCCACATGCTGCCTTTAATGCATTTGGTTATTACTTTCTGGTGAATGCACCTCTTTGACAGTCTTTAACTTTTTCTGAACTGTATGAGTCTCTTTAGCAACTGCAAAACACCTGCTTAAAAATGAAGGTACTTGATTTGAACAATACTTCAAAGTGGTATCAGCTTCTCCGCCAGTTCCTTCAGGCAGTGTTTTACTCAACTGCAGCTGACAGATGTTTTGCATTTTGTCAGCAGGTCCTTGGTAGCCTGTACTTATTCCCACTGCAGTGCATCAGTGACATCTGGCTCCATTCAATTCTACAAATTCGGCAAAATGGGAATGACGGGGTGATGGTCCTCGGGGATTGCCACTGAAAGAGTAACCACAAGGAGTGCTGCAGCTCACTAAAGGAGCAGTAAATGACACCCAGAGAGATGCTTTGCATGGGAGCAGGAGTTCAGCCTCAGGAAGACCCGGAGGGAATGTCTTGCCCTGTATGAGCACGAAGAAAAACTCCCAAGTGAGTGCTCTGGCTGCATGACTGTGACTGGTGCCTCGTACTTCACCCTTGGTGTACCTTTACCACCTTTGGGGTGGTGGTAATGGAATGCTGGAGAGCTGCTATCTGCCAGGCTACTACAGGGTTGGAAAGGAGAGGGTCCCTGTGTAGTTTTTAAAATACAAGCCAAATCCTGTTTCATCTTTTTTCTTTCCTGTGCTGCCTAATGGCGAGATGTGCTTCCTGGTTTCCAGCTTGCTTTATAGCAGCAACAAGTTAGGATTAGCTGGGAAAAATGTCCAGCAGTGAGAAGTAATTCTGCTCTCTATGAACGAACCACTATTACAAACAACCAAGCCTCAAATACTGGCTCTAAGGAAAATATGACACATTCTAAATCAAGGGTTTTAGGGTCTTTGAACTTTCTTCTAAATATAACCTGTTATTTCAGTGGCAGTGTTTGCCATACTGTGCTCAACAGTCAGCAGATGCTATTTAAGTTCCAGCTTTTCCTTTCCAGTGGAAACCTGCAATAGAGCATTTTAACTTCCTTCCTTGCTGTGTAGATTCCTGCTGAAGAAAACAGGGTGTTTGTTCATTCTTTCTTTCACTCTTGAAAACTTATGGGTGGAAAACTTGGCAGCTGAGACTGGGATCAAGCCCCCTGTCATGCCACGGTCCTGTCTTGCTTCTGCAGTGCTGTGGATCCAGGCTCTGGCAAGGGAGTTCCTCCAGTGTTCTGAACAGTCCAGGCTCTTTGATTCAGCTTGCATGGAAAAGCTGAATGGAACCCGTCTGTGTCTGAATGTGGTCAAGGTGCACATGGGGTTAAAAGATCCAATTTAATTTAACTTCTAAGGAAAACTGGCTGTGGGACAAAACACCAGATGGCAGAGTACCTTCAGCTGACCCCGTAGGTGGCCACAACCCTTAACTGTTTTGGAAGCAAATACCAAACACCGGCATTTGCAGCTTTTCTGAGTTTGGGCTTCACATCTGTCAATTATTTTCTGAACAGCACAGAAAAGTGCAGTGCTCGGACTTACTTCAGTGGCCAAGATACAGCACAGAATGATTTAGAAAGGTCAGACACAGGTGCTCTGGCCCCTCCCTTTAGATGCTGCTCTTTGAGAAGGGGCTAAAGCTCTCTCTGTGCTTGTCTGCTATGAGAAGCAGCTGTCACAGGCTTGGGAGATCCCTCAGCTGGCAGATCTGGGAATTGCTGACTGTAACAATTTCCATCTAGTGAACCTAGGGGTAAATGCTCTAATCACACATGCTCCACCACTGCAGCCTCCTCTCCATGGAAAATACTCGGTGTAGCTCCACCTGGCCCTGCAGGGCAGGACTGAACCTTCTTTACCAGAACACAGACTGTGGGGACCTCTTGAAAATCTGTTCAGACCATTGTGAGACCAAGTGCAGCAAGTCTAAGTGTTCCCTTCGCTGTGTGACAGAGACAGCTCTCAAGTGACGGACTCTTCATGTGAATTTAAGTGGCACAGGGCAAACTCAGTTAAGGCACGAGAAGTGACTGCCATGTCGGCTGAACAGAGGGAAAGTGATGAGGAAAGGTAGGTTAAATTTCAGCTTTTCCTCACCAGCTAAAGGACTGGAATGTTGTAACGCTGAAATTTTACTGCATCTTGGTTAATACAAATTTATAGCCAGGACTACTTAGATGAGGGGACAGACAGAAGAGACAGCCAGATCGATTTTTAAGACCTCACCTTGCCTTGATATCTGTTCTAAGTCAGCTATGGCTATCTATCTAACTTGATCTTTTCAGGGGAAGATGAGGCAGGCTTCAAATTTTAGAGTTATTTTTATGTGTTCTGGGACCTAAAAATACACCAACACATCTGCTTTTAATTTTTCCCTTTTTTTACCCACAGATACAGTTCACAAATACAGGAGTCCCAGCATCCTTTATTTTTAAGCCTTTTCTGTTTTGTTTTTTGTTGGCTGGTTTTTTTTTCCCCCCAGCAAGTCTTACCTCCTCCTGTTTGGATGCAGAACACCTGCTGGAACTGCTATTTTCAGAGTTACTGCATGGAATGTGAGTGTTTGCTTGGTCACACAACAGCATGCACATAAAAGCTGTAAGGATTTGGCCTTGTTATAACCTTGTGCTTCAGCAACCTTTAAGCATCATAACAGATCCTTTTTACACTGCCTAGGGTCTAACAAGGTTATTCTTTCTAGAAATGTAGTGCACTGTGGCTCACTTTTAACCCATCAGAATTCAAGAATTTACTGAACATTTTCCCAGGGCCCTCCCTTATTCTTATAAAGAATTCTAATCTTAATTATTAGTTCATTGTCCAAAACATCAGAGTACTTGCTCAATATTACTTTCATTCCAACTACACATGTAGAAAGGCAGATTCTTAAGAATGGCATGTTTTCACACTTTGCATACTTGCTTCTATGGGTTGCTTATCAAGGAAAAGGCCTTTTTTTTTGGTGCCATACTCATGCTTTATTTAAAAAAAAAAGCTACACAACGCTAAGAAAAAAAATCAAGTATACTTTACAAAAAACCTGCAGCTGTTTTCAAGAGATCTGATCTCACTTATAAATGCAAGTCAGCAGGTAAGAAATTAAATGATAATTTAACACTTCAGTTGCAGTACATCATCTGAACTTAATCATCCAAAACAATCAGTCATTCTTAAATTGACTGTTGATTGTAGCTACACAAACAATCATCTGTATCAACTGATTAGAAAAAGCCCCTGGGAAAATTTAGAGATAAATGGAAAAATGTCAGGAGAATGTTACTTAGCCCATCTATAAACTTCTGCAGAAACAAAGAGATCTTTCTGGCTTTGCTCTCCTCTGTGTGTTAACTGCAACTACTCTGCGTATTTTAGAAATGACAAAGTGTAAAGCTGCTAAATTCTGGTCAGTGAGGGGATTAAATCAGTATAGTATGCATCTATGTGTACAGCTGCCAACCATTTACACTAGTGCTGTGTCTTACTATCTCCATGGAAGTGTATTGTGCAAGTCTCAAATAACTTCAAAACACTCTTGAAACAGCCCTTGTGTCACTCCTATGAGGTAGGTACTGTCCTTCCTTTGGAGAAGAAAAGAGAACAGACTCTCTACTGTTCAGTACATCAAGCACACTGAAAAACAGAACAACCAGCCTACTTTAGTATTTGACTTCCCTGGATTCAGAGCTTTCACCTGCAACATTTTGTTTAGCACCATGCATTCGAGGAATAACCAGCAAATGATACTTTTGATTACACCTGTTCTGAGCTAAGATGTTCAGCATAAATGTTTTAGAACATGTAGAAGCACTGCCAGCCCTGGTCTGTTCCATCCAGCTCCACAGCTTACTACTTAATAATTTTGTGCGTGGAGAATAAACTTCAATCCTTTGGTCTGACAGCAGCCACTCTTCTTTCTCTGATGAAAGGATACTGGGGAAAAAAAGCAAACTGCTGCCAGAAAGCAGACAGCATACAGAGGGCTACAGGTATCACATGCAGTTCAAGAGTAGCCTAAATTAATGCTTTGCTGCCTCTGTAGATGTGAACTCTAAAGCTGTTTTTCCTACCCCAAGTGTAGAATTCTTAGGTTTTCTCAGTTTTTTCACTAAGTTGAGGAGCAGTGAGAAAGGAATTCACAGAGGTCCTTCACTCTAAGCCCATAGTTCATTTGCTCTCTAAAACCATTTTAATATCTCTTACTAATAAAGAGAAAACCCTAGTCCACATCTTTTTTAACAGTTCTCACTCTTCTCAGAACCTCCCAGGTGCAGCTGTGTGGCAGTGCAGTAAGCCGGTTGAGAACTGCTAAGAATGCTGGATTATACAAATGCTTGTGCTGCCACATGGAAAGGGGTGGCATAGACAGGAAGAATTGCTGCTGTCTCATCTTTAAGTAGCAAAACTATAACCTACTCATCTGATAATGATGATATCCAGTAACACACCTGTGACACTAAGCAATGCCTGTTTAAAAACTGAGTAGAAAATCCAAGTAGCAAAATAAAAGTTTCTAACCAACAGGATAAATCAACAACTATATTCCCCCAATTTAAGAAAACTGAGTGTAGTAGACTGACTTACTCACTAGAAATAACACCACCAAAGCCATAGTTCACTTACCACTGCACGCTGGAATGTTACTGCTAAATTTCAACTACAGCAAATTAAGGAGAAACCAGTAATTCAAAAACTTTATGACATTTACCATGAGCAGTAGTGGTCTACTGGCCCCTGTTCTTATGAACTGTTTCTGGCTAAGAAAGTCACTAAGAAGCACCTCCAGTGCTTCTCAGCAAGTTGTATCATCAGAAAAACAGCCTTGGGTACAACTGGACAAGCCCACTGCTGGTTCCAATGCAAGCTGCCTCCTCTCTTCTTTCATGCTTAGAACTTAGGCATTTGGAAGTCAACCTCTGAGTGCAGAGAAGAGAGCTCAGCCTTCAAATGCTTACTTCTTACTTGTACAAATAAAACTAGGATATTACAAACTAATATCCTCTGTTGTGATCCTGTGTCTTTTTTCCTGGCGTACCACTCTATCATCACCACCACCCCCTCCAAGAGTACCTTTAAAACTTGGGAAGAATTAAGAGTATACAGTTCAAGATGACCTATTACAAGAACGTGAAAAAAAAAACCCTCTTGATGCCAGGTTAGAGACATAATCCAAGAGAGAGAACTTCCAAGTTCAGTGCATCAGGTGCTGCAACCGCTATGGAACTTTGGCACAGGAAGCATTTAATCCGTAAACGCTCTGCTGAATCAGGGCAAACTGGAATACAAGTCTGCAAATCTACCACAAAACCAGTCAGATTATACCACTAAAGGCAAATAAAGCTTTCCACACAATCTGAGTGGAGATACCTCTCATGAGGGCAGCATTCAACTGTTTGCTAAATGATCTGAATGACAATTAAGCAACCTTAACTGTGAAAACTATTCTGCCTGGACTAGCTGTATTTTTAGGAAGTTGAACAAAGCATCTCTTCCATAGCAGTATGAGTCAAGAACATGTTCATAGTTCATTCTGGCAAAGTGTATAACAAAATAGTGCCAACATAGGTAGTTTCAGAGCCTAGATGCTTCAAACACACTGGGGCAGGATCTGAAGGATCACTCAGCATTCACTGGCTCAAAAGCTCAGTCCCTACAGAGCAAGTGTAGAACTGAAAAGGCATTTTCACAGCCGGGGATCAGAAAAGGGAGGAAAAGAAGACAACAGAGGCCTCAAATCTATGCCCTTTCCTGAACTCAACAAGCTTTCAGATAACATGCAGACACAGGAAGAGAGGCAGTTGAGATGCAAACAATTCAATCCTTGTCCAAGCAAACCGACGTTCTGCATGTTGCCTCATTTCCCTGTCAGTTAATTCCTGAACACAGTGGATGTGGATCAATACCTCAGTACCTGGTAATCATGTAAGCCACAAAAGGAAATCTTGTTTTGATTTTGCATACAGCTTTTCTGCTTGAGTACTGAACCCACATGCAGCTAGTGATGAATATGCATCAGTGTTACCAGTTAAGAAAGACAAAGTGAAAAAAACCTCAGACCAATGTACTGACCAGCGTAAAGATGTCTCAGACTTAAAAACTGTAAAGGGTGAATTAAATAGTTCGCCAATAAAAAGAATTATTTGAAGCCAACTGCTTTTCAAATTCAGTTTCAAGTGTGTACAGCAAATCCTTGTAAAGCTTTAAAAAAAAATAAATTGACATTTTGATACATAAGACATTCTAGTTCTTAGGAGAGAGAACCAAGAACTCACTGAGAAGTTGTTCTGGCTTATTCAACAGTTTCTTGAGTAAACATTGCAGAACTATCACTATAATCTGAATACCTAAGCTGCTGGCACGACTCAATAACTAACCATTTAACAAATTGGGTATAAAAAAGAAATTTATGTAGTAATACCAATTCAGCACACAAATTCCATGCTTCACAAGTTCTGCTGCTGTGTAAGAGTCTTCCTAACATCTGTGCAGCTAAGTTCAGATTTTTAGGTCACTGCATGCCCAGATCAAAACAGCAGCAAAATATCTACCACTACAAGCAGCTATACCCAATTGTGCCTTTAGAATGAAAACTATGCAGAAGTTGAGATGATCAGTGCCTGGCCACTGAGACAGGACCACACACACCAACTTCAGTGTGTGCACCTTGTAAAGAGTAACGTTACTTACTGAGTAAGAACAATGCATTCAGGTATTGACACAGATATGATACAATCAAGACAGATTAAAATCACCAGACATTCAGATTAGGGAGAGGAGAAAAATCCTTCAAGTGACAATGTACAGATGACAAGCCAGCATTACAAAGAACTCTAAAGGCACATTTCAGGTAACATGTTTCTGTTAAGACCAACCGCTTACACACGCAGGCACAAATCTTAATGGCTACCTCCCCCCGACCCCCAACAATTAAAAAAAAAATTAAAAGAGAAGTGCATTTTCAGTAATATTAACACCATTCAGTTAATCTGTTCAGTCCAAATGTTTAGCAGTATTTTCCTTATGGTGATATGGGTTCTCTGCACTACTCCAATCCAAAAAAACCAAACAGGCAGGATTAGTAAAGGTTCAACTGTTGCACTAGTTAACATTACTCATCAGAGCCCACTGGTCTCTTCTGTGCCCTCTTGTAGGGCAACCTCCTCGGTGAAGCTTTATCTAGATTAAAAAAAAATAAAAAAGAAAAAGAAGAAAAGAGATAGTTGCATCAGTTGCAATTGTTACACAAGAACGTATTTTCCTCCTCCCAAACGTAAGACAAGCTGCCCTTCTAGTGCAATGCATCACCACAGAGAAGACAGTTCAAACAACTTGTTAAAGCTTTTTAACTATTAGCACCCTAAATAGAAGGTAACAAAAAATATATTTCCATTCTGTAACATGCAACACCAGGGTAAGGTTTGTTCTATTTGCCAGTTACTAAAAAGCAAAAAACCCCAAACCCCAAACCCTATGCCATCCCTATGTGAAACTGCAGGCTCTGCTACTTAGAAAATTTTCATGTTCAGTAGTTACACTTCCAGAAAGCTAAATGAATTATTTTGATGACTACTGCCTTGAGTTTACCTGCCTGAAGAATGTAAGATTGACTCTTCTTTAGACAGCTTTGTCTTACATGTAATATTTCCACATTCATACAACTAACAGCAGAAGAAAAGCCTCTCTGTTGTGAAAAAACACACTTTTCCAGAGAGCATCCACATTTGACTGGATGATCTTTAAGGCCCCTTCCAACCCAAACCATTCTATGGTTCTGTGATTATTGCAGAGAAGCTTCAATACTTTGCATGAAGAGCTAAAGTGATTGCTAAGTGCACCTGGTGACTAACTTAAACACAACAATCTCCAACAACCTCCCTGTTCAGAGTATGTGCAAACACAAGGAGCAGCCATCACGCCCTTACAGGCCAATACAGTACAGTATGAAGCGTCAATAACAAAAAAGTCAAGAATATCTGAGATCTCAAAAGTCGTATTTTTTAAAGAATTCTAGTGCAGAGTTCTAACTGAAACTAACCTGCAGCTGAGAAAACTGCAGTTAAGAACAACTTAACCATTAGTTTTTCCTAAACTTCAAGTATTAAAATACGAACATCTATTTGGCTTAAGAAGGAGATGGTGGCAGGGCCCAAACATTACCAGGATTTGAACCCTTTTAAAGACAGCTTGCTCTTTAGAGAAAAATAACATTTAGAGTTTCAGTTTTTCTTGCTATATTGAGGCTTTTCAAATTTCTGTGTCTGGATTTTATACTATTCTTGTGCCTCACAGAAGGAAGTGTACAAGAAAGCTTTTACCTTCTCAAGTAAAGAACTAGTCTTTATACCTGTGTTGTGTTAGTACACTTAAAAAGGGTGAGGGAATTAAAAAAAAAGCAAAGTCATCAACTCCTGGCACAACTTCATATTAGAGCTAAGGCCTCTAGCCCTTCTACACCAAAAAAAGCTCAGAATTTGCTTACTTGATCAATACAGCAATCTTTGCCAACTAAAGGTAGTTCCTGCAAAGGGTTTTCAAAGCATTTCTCTTTGCATCTCGTGTAGGATGCACTTTTTATTGGGGCTTTCTGACCTCATGCCAGTCACTGCTACTGATGATAGGAGCTTTTCAGCCTGAATACTACACCAAGGTAATTGGGAAAGGCAAGATAAACATCTGCCTTTCAGAAAAAAGAATTCTGGAAATCGTGAGAGAAGACAACAATACTTCAGCAATATTCTAGTGAAACTATGCTTCTACAACATAACCAGAAATACATCCACAAAATACACGAAAACATAAATTTAGAAGTACATAAAAACGTGTGCCATTGCATGCATCTGTCCTGCAATCTTTTACTGCTCATGCTACGTCATCAGTCACAGCATGCAGGAAGCTGCACTCCCATCCACGCCTAATTATTACATGGACAACGCATTAAGCACTTTTCACTCCTCAGTTTGCAAGAGTCTGCCTCACCTCTTCTACTCTGCACTGAAGCCATGGGAAAGCAAAAGAGAAGAAAGAGTAAGAGAAGTTAGAAATATCCACAGTCTAAGGAAAACAGATACTGGGTTTACCGTTGGCATTTCAGGTATCAAGTAGAACTTTCGGATTTGTGAAGGACATTAATAACAAGTATTAATGTGGCTTTAGTTAAAACACACTTCTAATGCTCATTTAAGACTTTGGTCTATAGGTAAACTTCCAAAGAACTTACAGAAACTTTGAGATGACAGCTATTTTCTCCTATTTAAACCTCCTTTGTGATCCAGGTTTTGGGTAGAGATTTTACACTGTTGAAAAATATTCTACAGAACAAATTGTAAAAGTCACCAATAGTCATTATTTTATCAACCAATGAACTTTGTTCTACAAGGAATAGGCTGCTAAAGTAATAATCTAATCCTTAAGCACAGTGCTTGAGACAATTTGCTATTCCCTAGAGGATATATGCTGTTCTAAGAAATTGGTATCAGCTACTTACTCAGTTACAATTGATTGATCAAGTAAGTTTGTTACGGTCTAGTTTGTGAAAGGCAGACTACTTACTTATTTGATTTAAAGTTTCTTGGGGAATCCAGCTCATATCCACATCGTTCTGATTTGATGTTCCCATCTCTACTTTCTGTACCGGTCTTTTTCTCTGAAATTCAAGAAATAAGAAAGATTTTTCTTTTAACTAAGACTTGGATAGCACAAGTATTAGAAATGACTAAAACTGCTACACTTAGTGAATAACAATCATTTCACTAAGGCACAAACTTAAGGCTAGTCAATGTACAGAGATGTCTTTCCCATTAGCAATTTATTCCCCTAAGCTTTACGTTACCACTTCTGAGACCTCACAACACTTATTCCACATAAAGGCACCAAGATTCCATGCACACCTGGGCAAGTTCATTATACCCTTTGCTGATGATTAATCAACTTTGTGACAACCAGTTTCGTTTTGCTTTCTCAGATTAGCACAATATTCTCATATGTGACCTGACCTTGCAAAACAATCAACATTATGGCAAAGCTTTGCCAGGAACTAAATAAAGGACTGACAGTTGTTTTCCCCCAAAGTCTGACCTGGATTAAACTACTAGGCAAAAATAGAGAGCATAGGGAAAATCTACAGAGTAAGTACTGAATCAGTAGACACACAGATCCAGTGATTAGAAAGTACTTCAACCACTTCAGTGTGGAGCCAAAGAGCAGCCCCAAAGGGCATGAGCTCAGCAATCAGAGTAGCTTCCATTAGGAACACTTTTTAAGAACTTTCTAGTTTCCCCAGTAACCTCTAAGGTTCTCAAAATAAATCTTCTACCTGTACCATCATATGCCAGAAGCAGTCACTGAATTGCTTTCTTTTCACATCAGAAAGGTTTTGTATTAACAACTACACAGAAAAAAACCACTACATACCTTCCTGGACTCTAGTAACTGATGTAGGCCAACAATGACCAGCAGACCAAGTCCAGCGAGGAACATGTACATGAAGATCCTTTAAAAAACAGTTTAAGAAACCATTAAGTAAAAATGTCAAGTTTTGAAGACAGTTTATGAAGAGGCATAAAAATTAAGCCTAGCTTTGGCCAAATGTCCACTTAATCGTTCCCAAGAACTTTTGTAGGAGGCAAGTGGGGGAAATACCCAAGGAATTTGAAACTAAAGTGCTAACAACTATTATGTAATTACTCTGACTTGGATTTCAGAAACTGTAATCGCAAGTTTAATTATGAACAGCAGAACATTTGAAAAATGCTGTATATACTAGGAAAATGTTATAATAACTATTGAAATTTAGTAACTTCAAGAATTCTTTTGCACTATCATGAAGTTTCAAGTTATTGGGTTACAGGCAATATTTATGTTTGTGACAGCTTTAATCAATTACAAAACCCTTAAAAATCTCTCATATACTTTTAGCATGCTATTGCAAAGCAAGTACTGCTAGGACACTATTAATTTGCAACAGAGCTTTGAAAGACCTTGCTTACCTTGCTCTGTGTTCCACAGTTAGAATTCTACCTATGAAATAAATTTTTTTAATCTGTGCATTCTGGTTTGTTTTGAAGAATTTTATCTGAAGCATGTGGTGATACTTAGCAAGAGGTAAACCTAAGTTATAGCTAAAATTTATTTGGGTATTAAGGAATTTACAGGTAAAGAACTTATTCCAAACTGAACATCAGAAATGGAGTTAGACTAAAGAAGATACTTAATTGAAACCCCCTGTTACATGGTAATTATCTGTTCATGGGACATTCACACAAACTGATTCTAGTATTTGAATTATTTTGAGAGCTCCTTTTTCAGTGTATCACACATTTGCACGTGACCAATTGCTCTTTCATTTATACTATTCGAGAAATACAAATTAATGCAACAGCTATTTCTTTTGGCTGACTTTTTTAAAAGGAAGCTTGCTCAACAAGCAATTTCTACCTGTGGCAGGACAATTCAGATATTCAGCACTGTCTACGAGTATTTCTGAAGATTAATTTTTTAACTCACAGGTTCACTTAAAATTCCATTTCAGTGTTACAATATTTAAAAGCATTTTAGCACAGCATATGCTTGCAAGATATTTGGTGTGCCACATCTATTCAAGTCTCTGAAAAGAATCACTCCTGAAAGATACCTACCACAGACAGCAGTTAGTACAACAAAAACAGACTGAGTTCCTCTATCTCATACTCCAAATACATATTTTAGTTTATGTAACCTTAGATTACAGTGCAGTGTTCCAGAAGAAAGCTATTCCTGTCCTGACAGCAGGACCCACAGCCTGATACTATGAACTCTCTGCATCTTTTTAACTCTTAGGTAAAACCTCAGTAGCATAACAAAAGCTTAACAGCTTTGAATTGCTATGCAGCTGCACTACATGGGGTCCTATTCCAGGCTTAAGCCCTCTGAGCTAAAGCACATCTGCAAACTTCTCACTGATGCAGTACCAATCCTGATGATCACCACTAGAAATAGGGATCTTAATTTTGGGAAAAGTTCGTATTTTCAGTCTGTCATCATTGTGTAAGTCAAATGCTACTACACCATCAACAAAACACAGGAGACCTATCACTCAATACAATGCAATGACAATTGCAATGACAATTGACAATGCAAGAGCTATTTTCATTGGCACCACCAATAACCTGTTCTACCAGTGCACCAACTAAACCTGGATCTCCAGTCTCCTTACGTTTCTCCATCCAGCCCGTCTTCTTTTTCGATAATTGTAACTGTTTGATTGAAGACAGCATCTTGAAACACGTTGCCCTAGAACAAAGTTTGCACATAACATTTTAAATTAATTTCTTCAACACATACACAAACGTGTACCTTTTTCCATGCTCTTGGAGCAATGCTAGAAAGCAGCAACTCCTGCACGTGACTTTTTCAAGTTTATAAGTTGTGCTAGTTTAACTCAACACACAAAACACAAATGTTTTGTTGCAGGTACAAAGAACAGTATTGACATTATCAAGATGGTCACATCTAGGCTTCAGTATGTTACTTCCTATAACAAGAGGTATTACATACGAAGAGTTGTTATTAGAGCTACCAAAACACAAAGGTATAAAGAGGTCTGTTAATCTTTGACCTGCACTTGGAGAGAAAAGAATAAAACTGATCCCCACATATGCTTTTGGATAGTCTTTCCCCAGACTGCAACTACTGGCCATTTATTTGCCTTCAGTGAAGTTTGCAGGTGGCATTCATGTTGATTGTAGGGTTTGTTAGCAAAGCCCAATCTAAAAAGCACAATGAGACTTAAGTTAGCCTAAAGAAAGCTGATGTTTTGGTTGGCTGGGTGGGTTTTTCAGAAGTGATCCCACTACAATACAGTTCTAAGGCACTCCAGCTTCCACTGCTGATATAACTTGAAGTGCATGTAGGCAGTCACTTGCTGTGCTTATGTATCTACTGATTTACTTAAATATTACAGAGGCATTCACTTTCTGGGGAGGTACTTGACTACTTAGTTCCTTCCTGACACCTCCACATCAACTAGAAAGATTCAAATGAATTAGAGCATCAGGCTTACATTTACATCTCTGTAGTTGAGATTGATAACCAGCCCAAAAGGACGACCACCCATAGGCTCAGCAGGGATGAAGGAGTACTCAAACGTGGCTTGTCTCTGTGGTGGAACTACTGTGTTCAGAGAGAGAGCTGTGAAGTTCTGGATGTAAAACTGGTAGTCTTGAGGGTACCGGAAAGAAGCATCGAGAGACTCGACAATGAAATCCTCTGTACCCTTATTGGTGAAGCCCACCAGAAATTTTACAATGTTGTTCGCTGGGAAGTCTGAAACACACACAACAAAAATAGAATTCAACGATTAGAAACATCATGCACCACACACAGCCAATTCTAAACAGAGAGCATCTAGAACAGACACTGTAGTTTTAGAGCTTCACTGTTTTAGGCACACATTGATGTTGTCTAAGCAACAATAAAGAGGATGGTAGATTAGGAGAGGACTCTTACCTTCACCTTTCACAAATAAGATGGTTGTATCAGCACTAGGTGAGGCTTTAGGTTCTCCTGACAAGTCTTCTTCCTCTTTTTCTTCTGTCTAAGACAAGAGACTTTTTTGAAAAATCCTATAACGAACAGTGAAGCAAAAACCACGCTTGGTTCATGAGAATCCCATGTGTCAAAGCATGCAACAGTGGCAAGTATTTGTACCAAATCCTGCTCTTGCAGGATTAGCACATACTCTATTCTCTCTCCAGATTTGATGAGCATCCTTTTCAGCATTTATCTTTCCACTTGTTATATTTGACACAGTGACTAATCTGAACTACATTTAGCTCTATTGAAGGGTTTATAATCAAAAAGCATCAGTAAGGCTTCTGCTTGGGGGGTGTAACGAAAAGAATAGAATCTAAATGTTAAGTGTTCACATCTAAGGTATTTCTAGTTAGAAAATAAGCATTTCCAAAATAAAGACAGCCATAAGACAAATGAGTTACTTTCACTACAGGGAGTGTTTATGGCAGCTTTCTATTCAGTTTTAATTAGTTAAGTGTATGTATGCCTGGAAATGGTTAGGCTGTTGGAACGACGCAAGTCCATGGACTCACTTGTTCAAGTTCACCTTGCGATGATTCACTTTTTAATTTGGCAAATGCAAGCATTAAGGGCTTATTTTCCACTTGGGGATCACGGCATCATCACCACCCCCACCAAACAAAAACAAGGCTGGCCCAGTATTGAACAGTCTTGGCTAACTGCTTACAAGTCAGTTGGATCATTTGATTTCAGTGCTTAAGCAACCTCCTGAAGCAGTGGAAATCCTACTGGATCAGTCACACATGTACCATGAACTGGGGAACCAGAGCTGAGCATGTAGCATCTTGATTCCAAGGTGCTACGAAAAACTATCTTTTATTTCAGTGACAAATAAAAGAAACTGCCTAAAAAGCATTGTGTTTTGTACCTGACACACAGACTATTTACTGAAGCATATTACATCCAAAAGGTTATTTAATAATATTCTGTCAGTACTGACACAATACACTTCCTACCACTTAGCAAAGCTGGTCAACCATAAGCTCACCAACTTAACAACATCAGGAAAATCTGATAGAATCAAGTAACACTTTACCAAATCAGCATTTTTATTACGCATGTCTTCTCCTAAATATTGTCCCAAACTTCCTTAATTTACATCACAGATTTGAGGAAACTGTGCATCAATCTAAGTACAGGAAGCGTCTAGCAAGCCCAACACTCAACTGTTACAAGCAGATCACAAAACTATGTTAAACATGTCACTTTTTTGTTTGAAATTTTTTTGTTTGCAATTTTTTGAAATTGTGTTGTAAATTTAGTTAGCTGAATCCTTTTAAATTGTCTTGCCTGTTTAGTTTTGCTTAGCGTGAGTAACTAAGGTTACTGAAGCCTTAGGCTGCAAGCTGCAAACTTTCACCTTGAAAAGCTGAACTAAGCTTGAACTGTTGTTTAGGTACGTGAAGGGAGGCTCTGAAATCAATGCAAACTGAGAGATTTAGGAAGCCACGACTGTCAGCAGAAGATGCACCCCATTCAGATAAATACTGCTACAGAGAAGTAATTCAACAAAGGAACACAAAGACCCCAGAACAAAAATCACCGTTAAACCAAGAGGTGTGTGCCAGGCACGTGAGGAACGGGTACACAGGCTGTAAGGGTGTAACAGCCCAGGGATTTTGTTCTGGGCCAGTCTGAGTGTCCCTACTGCGGTAACATTCAATTACTAAACTGTTAGTTCCTGGAAATGGACATCTGAGACACTGCTGAGGGAAACCTAGCACAAAGAAATTTTTTAAACGTTTGTCAAGCTGAAGCCAGTGACCCTGAACGGCAACATGGCCACAAGTGTAAGAGTTAAGAGTGCAGCAAGTGACAAGGGGCTACAAAGCAAGGGTTTCAGAATTCACACTGAGCTTAACTAAGAACCAAGACTCTCTTGCCCCTTAGAAAGAAATGCCAAAGAAGCCAGAATGAAGTAGTTCTATCTTCTTCTCAGTTTACTGAGGTGCAGCTGAAGATGGAAAAGGACTACAGAGGGCTCCTATGAAAATACGGTTCTCTCACTTGGTGGTTTTTTTGTGACCTACAGTTTTGGTAGTCAGAAATAAGGTTGTCCCCATGTGGTTTTTCAACTGGTAATTCAGAGAGAAAAGATAAATCCTTCTGACACTTCAAACTGAACACAAGCTTAATCAGCTACATGGAAATAGCTATCTGAAAAAAGCAATGTTAGTAAACTCTTATTTAAGTTACCCAGCTCCAAGCACTTCTTGTCTAATTCATACTTTTGAAGTAATATTCATGTACAATTACCAAGTCTGTTGGCTCATCTTCTTCAACTTCAGTTTCATCATCTTCATCTTCAACTACGGTATCTTCCACAGCTTCCTCATCCTCTGTAGCATCTTGAGCTGCAACTAATAAACCTGAGCCTACCAAAACAAAATGCAAATACAAGGAAGTCTTTTAAATGACTAGTTAATCAACAGAAAGCTGATGTTCAAGTACAATTCTCAAACTAATGTTTGAGGAACTTCTTAAAAACCTGTCCAATACAATGTTTTGAACCCTCAGCTCCAAAAACCTCCGATTCAAATGATGTCTGTGTTGATCTTTCAGCCTTATTCCTTCCCAAAAACTTTCTCACTTACTCGTTTATCAGCCACTAAATTCAAACCCACAAATTTACAGCTGGATGACAAAAAAGTTCAGCATTCACACAGCAATGCCTAAATTTGCAGAAGGCAACCAATTTATCTTAAAAGCTATTGAACACGTTAATATATGAAAATAATTTAATTTTGCAATTACAAAAGTGAAAATAAGACATTGGTATTGCCTGGAAATTAATTTAGTAAGTAGTGTTTCTTCTAAGACTAGCGAGTCTACCAAGTTGTTAGCAAGCTGACAAGAGAATACCTTGAAAGGTAGCTAAAAGTTACTACTTTTTGCACTTATTTTCATTCAAGTTTTGAAACATAAACAAAGTCTTTTTCAGTATGATCTCAATATAATATATATCCAGATATCCAATAGAACCACAACCCTAGTCAGAAGAGAAACCTGACCCAGAGCAAGGCTCCAAGACAAGTGCAATCTGATAGTCCACTGCCTCTTTGCTTTTGTGGAGCCAAGTCTCATACATTCAAAGACTGGGCAAATATGATTAATAAAAATATTGGCCATGGGACAAAGTTCTGTCTGTTTGCAGTTCAAAGCACATGCAAGCAAGGCTGAGATCTAAAACACATGCACAAAACTACAGGTTTGGGTTTTTTTAATAAACATAACGTTTTCTGACTATGAAAGAGTAGAAATGAATGGACGATTGATTTACATAGGTCTGAAAAAAGACCCAGCTGCTATAAATACAAAATTTAAACGAAATATTTAAGCAGTGTCATGAGAAAAATGAATCCTTGAGCAGGACAAGTATATCCAAGGACTTGAGAATTGTCAGTCAGTGCTAGAGCGAGCAAACACAACCCCTCCTCTCAAGTGTCTTTAGAAAACGCACTCAAAGACTTTTGCTTGACCACGTGCAATACTTAACCTAAGCTTTAACTACCATGATTTTATTAGCTGATCCTTTAAACTTTAAAGTGTATAATAAAATATACTTTCTATAAAAATTTTTACTCATAGAGGATTTTTTTAAATTAAAAATGAACAGGGCACAGTTAAGCTATAGGCACCCTTTGCGATCAGCTGCCCAGCACACCCTCAGACCCCTTACGGTCTGGTCTTTTCGATGGATGTCAGAGGGGCTGATGATGTGGCAACAGCCGGAACGGAGAGCTCTGGGCAGGGACTCGCACACGGCGTGTGCTGCAGCCCACTGCAAGAGCTGGGCGAGAAGCCTTCCCCACCTCTCCTGCCCTCCCAAACTTAGTAGTAGGGAGGCAATTTCCAGACCATGAATCAGATAACGCCACAGCGTAAACAGAGATTAGCACTCCTCGGTGTCGCCAAGGACACTCGGGGGGTGGCGGCAGACGAGGTGGGAAGGCAGGGTGGCAGCCAGCGCATCTGTTCGGGAATCTGGGAACCAGCACCGCCGGCGAGCGGGGAGAAGGACAAACCCGCTGCCACCACCTCAGGCGGGGCTCTCCGGCTCTCCCGGGCCGCTGTCACGGCGGGGCCCGAGGCCGGTGCCCGCAGGGCCCTGCCCGACACCGCGGGTCGCTGCGCCAAGAGGGGCCGGAGCG
>VZRQ01002404.1:249497-310365 GCA_013397975.1 Machaerirhynchus nigripectus | reverse complement strand
CAATCCCGGCGGGGTCCCGGTGCAAGGGAAGCGCTCGCAGCACCGAGCCTCCCGTGCGGAGGAGCCTTTGGACAGCGCTCCCAGGCGCGTCGGGTGATCCTTGGTCCTGCGCAGCGCCAGGGCTTGGACTTCGACGATCCTCGTGGCGTTGCAAAATGTGGAATTTGAAGATGTAATCTGTGAAACAGCAGATAACAAGCAAGCTTTCTGTGATGTCCAGGTGTTAGAAAGACAAATTATTTGCCGGTACAAGAGCCTTGTTGAGGTTTAGGGCTTGACATGCTACACTTATCTCAGACGTAGGGAGAGCTTGGGAAGAAGGATGTAGCACTAAGAGTGGACACAAAGAATGCAGAATTTACAGGCCACAAGGACATTGGACAGTACTCCCAAGATAAGGAAGAAACTAATAAGCCCAACTCAGCAACTGCGCTGAATCGGCTCTGACTGGATAAAAGGGAATTCCGGCAGGTGGAGGTCACGGCCACCGACTCACGGACCACTGACCCCAGAAACCCCCTGGCTCCAAAACAGAGAAAGACTGAGCACGGCAACCAGTTAGCATGAGAACTGAGAGACTCATTAACCAATAAAATATAGAATACTACCTAATAAGAGAAATATGTAACTCGTAGATAATGAACTTTAATGCCTTTGTTTGCTAAGATGTATAAATAGTGAAAAGTTTTGATGGTCGGCATGCTTGATTTGTGGAATACCACTGAGCACCCAGACAACTCTGAAATAAATGATCAATGTCTCTCTCAAGTGTGTAATTATTGGCTTATTGCACACCAGGTAATGAGTCCAGTTTTTTCTGGACAATAGTCGGTGCCTTCCAACTCAGAATATTCTGTGATTCCATGGGAACTAGACCAACATACCTCCAAAAAGAGCAAGGATAAAGCATATTACTGGAACAAAGGTGCTATTGAAATCTCATAATTCCATGCTGCTCTAGAATAGCTGGGTTTGAGTCATATATTTGATGGTTTAATTGAAAGTTTCCCAAAGCATGATAGGCCATGAATATGATACTGATACATTGTCTTTATCTCAGTAGACTTTTTGTTAAATGCAATGCAAGGGATATTAAAATGGAAAGCTTTCCCAAGCCCTACAATCAAAACATTCAGTGAAAATAAAAATGCCAAGGCCCAAATCAGCCTCCATGCTTTCTCTTTTCTCCCACAGTTTATTCAGCAATTTGCATACAGGGTAAAATGAAACAAGAGTAGTATTAAGATACATTCTTTATTTTGAGTTAACTTTAATTTGCCATTTGGGCATATGCAGCTTGTTGTAATGGCAATGGTAAATGTAGTCTTGAGGCTTTCATTTTTCATTTTCACTCATTTCATTTTGAACCTGCAAATTACACTAAAAATTATCAGAAGTAACCATTCTAGCTAAGATTAATCTTATTTTAACCTGCTGAAAATGTTACTGAAATGCTGTTAAGTATTGACTGAAAGTGACGTGATTATGAAAACTGGAAAGTATTAATTGCTACTGATAAAAGTATTTCTAGTCAGATAACATCCACCCAATGGTATAATATTACTTTTTCTGTAAGGGTCTCTCACCAGGTTGTGATGTCTTTATCCTAGTCATGGTTTGGTTGTTTTGCAGAAGTTTTTTTTTGGGGGAAAGCAGCTAATTATTTTTTCTTCAGGAAAGTAAAAGAATACTGGCATGCTGTAGGAGGTTTCCTATATAGCACTGCAGGATCTGAATAATATTATGTCCTCTAGTCGTAGTCACAGTGACTATGCACTTTAAATGCTGCTTTTCCATCTGAGTTAACTGTTCTTGATGTTACTAATTAATTAACCTGTATGGTGCTCTTACTGGGTTTGTATGTTGTGGGGACACGGAAAGGTGTTAATTAAATGTGTATCTGAAAATAATTGTGGTACCTTGATTAGCTTCAGCAGCACACCAAGCCAAGACTGGCTCCAATATTACAACTCTGCCTAAAAGCCTATTAGGCTGCATTTCTTTTGTGCTAAATACTCTACCCATATTAAACAAGTTATAATTTGAAAGAAAAGTCTCTCTGAAAACCTGAAAAAAGCTGCAGAGATTTTTTTTTTTTGCTTTCTTTTTGCATGGACTGCTGTGTGTGTTCATTCACAGGCATAATAAAATCAGTGTTGACAATATTTGCCACTATTGTGACATTGAGCTTTGACATCTGTTATGGTGGATGCTAATTCTGAGAAGACTGGTGTTCACTCGGAGTTCATGTTGCCCCTGGGAATGTGATTGCAGTCACGTACAAGCATTGTATCCTTGCATTTAAAAGAAGGTTTTCAGTTAGAAATTACATGTAAAACTGTTACTAGGAAATATGCCTTCAGTTTCATAAAGTGTATTACAAAAAACGTGAGCATTCCTAGTCTGTGATCTATAGGTAATGTTTACCTTACATTTCCATTTTGGACTTCTTGAATGAATCTCCCAGATGTGTTGTTTCCTCTTTGAAGATACCAGCAAAAGGCAAATAACTGTTTATGTAGAGACTTAGTATTTTGCTACCAATACTTGCTTTTGGCACGGCCAAGAGTTCAAGAATCAATTGGACTGCCTCCTCATAATTTACTTAGTGCCTTCTATGAGAGATGAATTCAGCAAAGCACTTTCAGGACCAGTGTCATACAGTCCTAAGCTGTTGTCTGCACCCTATTTCTCACTTTTGGATGGCATACCAAGATGTGTCAGGAAAAAGCTGGCCGCAGTATAATCTGACTAGGACAGAGATCTTGCTTGTAATGTAGAGGGAAATTTTGTTGGTACAATCAGGAGGATCACTTTCTTCCTTGCTCCCTGAGTTTTCCCGGAATTATACATATTAGCAAAATATTTGGTGGGCTTTTTATCTCAATTGTTTTTCTGTGGACATTGCTCTAGGTGTTAATACCTTGCATTTGCTACCACGTGCCAAAACCTGCATCCTTCTTGGTTCTCTTCGGGTTCAGGTCAATGCTACAGTTTTGATAAGTAACCCCCCTAATCCAGTGCATCCCAAAAAAGTAGCTTATTTTTGCTTGCTATTTTTTTCTGAAACTTTTCTTGGGCTCACAGATAAGATCAATTCTTGTGTTTTTCAGAAACTGTCAAAAGCTCTAGAATTTCTTCTAGTAGTTGGCGATTTCATACCCTTCTATATTTTGTCATGCCTGCTGAAATCGAAAGATATAATATTACTTTTTCCAAAAAAATGGTACCAAGATTTATCTCTTCATTACTTTTTGTAGTTCAGAGAAATAATTCTATGGATATTGAATTCTGAGAGTTATTTTTTTTCCTCTTATTTTCTATAGTACCTTTTGAAATTACAAACAGTTACTGTATTTCATAGTTATTAATAATTCCCATGATAATCTCCCACTTAGACCTGTCAAGCTGACATTATTCTTTCTCACCGCTGATTATAACTGTGGGGAATAACTTATTTGAAATTGATGCAGGCAGAAAGGGGTCATATAGCAACCCTCATCCCTGCAAGTCCTGTCGGCTGCTTCTGTGTGGGTGGTAGTACAGGAGACAAACCAGCGGTCACAGGAGCTCTTAATGAGATCTGCTAAATTTTTGCCTGAATTGTGGTGGTTCTTTGAAGGTCGGTGCTTTCCCAAGTTTTTTTCAGGAAGGAATTTTAGCTACCCTATTGCAGAAAATTGTCTCAACTGCACACAGATTCTGTATTTTATCTAGGAAAAAAAAAAGGAGAGGAATACCTCTCTGGAGATCTATCTCACAGAAATAATGGAAAATTGTGTAAAATTGACTAAATAATTAGACCCTTTTTTTTAGAAATGGAAAAAATCAAATGAAAACTCTAATGGTCTAGATAAACTTGTCATTGCTAACCATGATTGCCTACTCAGATTTATGGATTCCATATGCTCCATATGATGGCAACAAGAAAGAACCTCAGAGCTACCTTTGGCCTTGTCCAAGGCTGTCCAGCTTATGACTCTGTGCAACACTTGGGTTAGGGTAATGGTTTTGCAATATATGCAGCTTAAAGCATACAGAGTATTTTTAGCCATCAGATTTTTTATCTTCCCTCTGCGTGAAGAGCAGAAATGAAGTTGTTGACATGAAAAGATAAAAAGATCATTTTATTCTACACTGCAAGTTAATTACAGATACTTATTCAGTGATAGGTTGGCCATTTGGTAGATTCATGTCATTGTGGACATGGGTTTCATAAGTCCAGTCTTTCTCACCCAAGGAATGAACTCTGTGTACTACATCAGTATTCGTTAGCAGCACTGAGTATATCCAAACAACCTCTAATCCCTTGGTTTTATCATTGTGAATATTGTCACCTATGGTGACAGCAATGAAAGCAAAATTCTATTTTAAGCCTAAAGTACAATAGGGAAATAAAATATAGCCAGTAAGAGAACGTGTACATGTAATTGCATATGGACCAATCAATGAATAAGAAAGCCACCTTTGGCTATGGTAGAGTTGTCAGTGTTAAAGAAAAAAATAAGAAAATTGAAGATTAATTTTTAGACATTACACTTTATGCTATGGGAAATGAACAAAGCAGATTTGTTTTCTCTGTGAGTGACTGCTACATCTCTAATCACTATTGGAGTGCATCTAGAATACTGTGTCCAGTTTTGAATGTTTCCCAGACCATGCAAGATACAAACAAAACTATCTGCAAGCTTCTGCAAGCTGAAGAAAGAAGGTAACAAACTGTGCAACATTTACATTCTGATCCTTTCATTGCTTTTCCCCTTGAAGAAGTAAAAAAAAGGTCATTATCTTAACTTTTTATTCCCTTATTTTCTTGAAATAATAAATTGCAAAATGTTTCATCAGTGCTTGAAATTTGATTATTGTGTAAAGATCTGTGTAAGACTGAATTCCACACTTGGACTCAAATCCAGTAAAGGACTTCAGGAGCACTATCTCACCTTTAAAGTTCTTAAAGTAGCTTTTTGGAGAGAACCCTCAGCTGGAATCGGTGGAAGTTTGTCCCTAGAAGGGAAGGGGAACAGCTGCACATGGCAACTAGGGTTGTGCATTATAGATACTTTTGGTGCTTACAGTATCAGATTGAATTACGCTGTAGCTGTCTATGGTTCCCTGACTATATCATATCTCTTTCCATCGGTTTCGAGCTGCAGGATGTGGTTTTGTCCTTGATCTTTCACCCTCTGTTGCTGCAGCTTTTGGTTCTCCCTTCTGAACTCACAAATCTGTTGTTGTATTTTCTTCATCTCAGCTTGCTCCTTTTCAAATACTGCTTGCAGGATTTTAAGCCAAGGAGCCAGCTTGTTATATTTAGATAGTGGCTGTTGAGTTCCTGCCAACTTGTCATCTCTTTCTCCCTGGAATTTTGTTTGCAAGGACAGGAGCCATTTCTCTGTGTGTTCTCCTTTTCCTCCCTCAGAGCTGTAGGATGATGACCAAGGAGTCAGGCAAGGGCTAAGGTTTACTACCTGTGGATACACTGTGTGCATTCCATGTTATCTTTGCGGATGGAGATCTGTGTAGTTGACACTGAAAAAGGCTGAGCTGGCCAAAGGAGGAGGCCTGTGGAGGTAAGATGGGCCTGTTCCGGCTCTGAGGAGCGAAACAAAGTTGCATCACTGAAACTGCAAAGGACACAGGGGTCAAAAAGTAATTTTTGTCGAATTAAGGGTGGTTTGAAGATTAAAACACACACCCCTGCATGAATGACTAACTTAATGAAAAACATCCGATTATGTATATGGTTCTCACTCAACTCTCCACCTAAATCATGCTATACATAAAGAGGGAGAAGAATGATAAGATTGGGCTGTGTATAAGGAGCTGTGAGGGGCTCCCTGTTCTATGAGTGGAGAGACTCCCTTTACAGGGATCCTCTTTATCCCTTTATTTAATCTCCCTGTTTTTATTCTATCTTTGCAGCACGTAACATCCCGTAACATCCCAAAATGCTGGAGTAAACAGTCCTTACCAACTTTCAGCATTTCCTGGGGGGGGAGGGGTTGGGGGGGGTAACACTGTCTATCATCAACTAATTAGAAGAAGGAAATGTCACATGGTTGACAGCATTCTATTCAGAGAAGGTGGAAAAGCAAATGAGGACAAATTTGAGTAAACTTCACCCATAATGTTACTGTAGTGGTGGAGTTGTGTCATTCTGCTATTGCAAAACAAGAGGTGACACCTTCTGTCCAGTTTATGCAAACTACTTTTTCACCAACTTCAGTGGAAATTTTCCATCTATGAAGATAAGTCGATGTGGGCCAAATTACAAAATGATGAAAATTAAGAAGTTCGCCCTTCTACAGTGCCTACAGTCCTTCACCTATATCAAGTTCCAGTGGAGTGACAAGTCTAAAGTGTGTACTTTTCAGATTTTGGCCTAATGTACAGTAACCCCTGATTTTTAAGCAAGAATTTTTAAAAAAGGAAACAAAGCCCACCAAGACATCAAAATTCAACGACTGGCTAATCCATTTGATTGTAGAAAATGAAGAAAAAGAAATATTTACATTATAGAAATAAGAAATAGGAAAGTCTTTCAGGTTCTATGAATTGCTCAATTTACTGAATTTTGAGAAGGCTGATAAAAGGGAGATTTTACTCGCTGAAGGTGCAAGAAGGCAAAAACTATGTTTGAAATGCTACTGAGTTAGTCTGTTGGAAGATGTCTTTACATTTTTAAACTGAATTTCCTAGATACTTTAATAAATTTAGTAATAAACAGGAGTAGAGTTTGATCCACCATGTTTAAATGTTTTGGTTTACTTTTTATCTTACACCACCTGTTACTGAAAAAAAAAGAAAACTATAAAAAAGGAAACGGATCTCAGATTCTGGTGGAAACCCTCTCAGAGTACTTCCTCTTTTGTTGAACTGTATTACACTGTTCTTTATACCTATTTTCACTTCTCTGACTGTATCAGGCCTGGTATGTGCACTGTGCTCTCATGGAAAGAATCAGATTATATACTCATGTTATTCTCTCTCCAGTTGTTTGGAGGCTTTCTTTGTTGTCCAGTGGCTGCCTACCAAAAGTGTGTCATTTGTAACTTCTTTAATTTATAATTTAATGTTTTAAATTTGTAATAACTGTAATTAAACATAATTTAACTTAAATATTAATTAAAATTTTAAATAATTTGTAATCAGAATGGGAACTGCAATGTAAATGCATTACTCCCTACATTCCTTACTGAATTAATTCAAGGCACAACTCCAGCACCTGCATTTGGTATTCTTAGCACTTCTCTTTTATGTTATACCTCTGTGAAACCCAGCACTCACGTATAGAATTTTGCAATATAAGTGCAAAAAAGCACTACTAAGTAATTTTATCAGAGAAGGGTATTTTCATCAATCAAGTCTCCATTCAAGCATCATGGAATCTTACCATGGCTCCTTCTGGAAGGGGAGTTTCTGAGTTCAAATTATCTTCTCCGGGAAACTGTTTCTCAGTATCGAAACCTGAGTGTGTCTTGGATAGAGAGACAGGGGTTTGAGTGAGAAAATAAGACATGTCTGTTATGGAGGATCCTTTAATAATATAATCCAGCAGTGACTCCACATTTCTGCAAATGGCTCTTCATGAGGATCTACAACAGGTTTAGCTGATAATTATTCTGGCAATGAAACATCTCCCAGGCTCCTGCATTCTTTTTTAGTATTGTTTTCTTTTTGCCACCCCAACATTCTCCTTTGATGTGGTTGTTCTTCCTTGCCTAGGGATTCCTCCTCTGGGAAAAATGCTTCCACACCCAAAGACTCCTTCCAATTGACTATGCAGAAAGGTATGTTGGTTCAACAGCAAGTGTTTCTATGGCTTAGGGACTCTTGTTTTCTGAGAGGTATCCTGAAATTCCTACGGAATCAAAACAAGAATTAAGTTCTTTAGAGTGGTTTCAAAGAATATTCATGGAGATAATACAGCTAAGGAAAATAGGTATTTTGTTTGGAACTTAATTAATGTATCACTTGACCCTCTCAGTGTGTATCCTTTTTCACCAGGAGTCCTCTATCAAAAATATGATGGAATTACCTGAATGTTCACAGCAGTATTGAAGTATCATATTAGCTAATTTCTCTTTCATAAATATGTGTGCCTATTCCATTTAAACCAATGTCTTGCATAAGGTGGAATGATAGCCTAGAATATTGGAATATCAACCATATTGCATGAGATAGAGAAGACCCTGGTCACTTGCTGTGTTGCTGTAATAACTGCCCAGGATATAGATGCTGTTTTCAATTTTCAGATGGGTTTTTATGTCCATCATCTAACTTTAACAGTCCCTTGACCATATGCTTTGTTCCCCCCTCTCATGTCTCCCTGTGCTCTGTACAGTCCCTATTGTTCACGTGCTTCACTCATGCCATGCCAGTAAGAGCTGACCTCAAAATCTAACAAAGTCTGTTGATTTAAACAGGCTTTACACCAGCTAAAGGTCTGTTAGACAGCACTGTGAACTACAGAGTACTGCCTGGCACACTTTGGCAGGGGAGGGGAGTGTGATAGATAAATGTAATTTCAAGATGCTCATCCTAGCACGTGGCACTTGAAATCACTCTCACGTTTAGCCTCACCAACAGGAACATACTGCTTGTCAGATTCTCCAAGATGGGCTCAGAAACACAGGTTGCAGCACAGAGCTGGCAGGCACTGTCTTTTCTTGCCGTTGGGTTCTACATTTCATCCTGCAAATATAAAAAGGAAGATGCTAGTGGTCCTCTCAATTCACTTCCTCCAGGAAGGAGCAATACTGCAGTTCTTCCAGGGATTCTGAGTATGGTCTCTGTACCCAGTTTCCCAGCTTCAGCGTGAACCAGAATACATACGTGTCCTACATAATATGTCGTGTTAAGTACAGAATTAATGCATCTTCGAGTGTGAGTGAACATTTTGACTCTTGATCTTCAGGAAATATAATAAGGTAGCCATAGGTAGAGTAAGGGAGGTAGTAGTTTTCTGAGGACAGTCTCGTGTGGCAGGGAACATGGAGCTACAATGATCCAAGCTAAATACATAGTCTGACAGATGTCTGTCCTCCCAGGGATTAGGGGTGATAACTGGTAAATCTCTGACACCTTTTTTCCCATTCTCCTTCTGAAAGTGTCACCACTGCCTAGTAGACTGTTTCCCTTAACCCTGTTACAGATGAATTGTTTGTAGAACAGTTTGCGCCTGCTTCCAAAGGAGCTCTTAAAGCCTGGGACAAAACAAAGCATGCTGCACTCCAAGGCTGTAGAAAAAATTATGTGCAAGCCTGAAGCACAGAAGGAATAAATATGAATGTGGAAATCATCTGGCAGAGTTATGTTTCAAACAGTCCCTTGTCATTACAATAAATGGCTACGTTTACTTAAGAGCACTAAATAAGTTATTAGAGAGTGAAATAAACCTGTAGAATAGAGCCTTCTCTACCCACATGGTTTAACCCACATGGATTAGGAGTCCTCCAACACCTGGTTCTAGGAAAAAGATGAGTAAACAGGTGATCTTAATCCGATTTCTGTTGTGGGTGGCTGTGCATTGGGGAAAATGAGCACAGAGGCTCTCAGTGAGCTGACTCTATGGAAGTGTTGCAGCTGCAAATGATACCCATTGTATTAAATCTTTTTTAAAGGTATCTCTGTACAAGCATCAGTGTTTTCTGCATAATCACAGGTTTTTGATAGCTTTTATACATACCACTTAGATAAGGGGAAAATATCTGCAAAAAAAAAAGAGACTGCATTTTAAAATGTTGCTGTTATGTACCAGATAGCAAAAGCCCGACCCTCGCTTTTATTTTTTTAATCCTACGTTATATTGATATATAAACAGATTATAATGTTTTTCAATGTAAAAGGTGCTAGGAGCTAAGATGGTTCTACCCAGGCTTGAAAAATTGGAATTCCTTTGGCTTCAATTCGAGTTTTTTTTTTAATAAAAGATGGAATTTAATATTTCAGAGTATACTAAATAAAACTCTTTTCAGTATCTACTAGAGAGGACACATCATCACTAGTGTTTTAGGGAAAACAACCATGAATCTGTGGCAGGAATGATCATTCTCAGTCAAGAGAAGAGGGCTTGAAGATGCGGTATTTTTAAGGCTATATTAATTTATATTGTACAGATATACCACAGTGGAGTATTGCTGTATCAGCAGCTGCTGGGAATTCATAGGTTGGGTGATAGAATGGTTTGGGTTGGAAGGGACAGTAAAGATCATTCAGTTCCATCTCCCTGCCGTGGACAAGGACACCTTTCACTAGACCACGTTGCTCCGAGCCCCATCCAACCTGGCCTTGAGCGCTTCCAGAGGTGGGGCATCCACGGCTTCTCTCGGCAGCCTGTTCCAGTGCCTCACCAGCCCCGCAGTAAAGAACTTGTTCCTAATATCTGATCTAACCCTACTCTCTTTCACTCTTGCCCCACTACAAGGGCTTGGAAAAAGCCCCTCTGCGGCTTTCCCGTGTGCCGGCGCCACGCTCTCCCCATGCGGGAGCCCGGGAATCGGGCAGGGACGGGAGCGGGGACCGGAGCCGGGGCGGGTCCGTCCCAGCCGCGCTCGCCCGGGATGTTTTTCGTCCCTCTGGCTGTTCCGTAGCGGCCGGGCCGGGCCGGGTTGGCGCTTGCGTCCTGCGGGCATCCCGGCTCCTGATCCTGCCTCCTGCCCGCCGCCGCCATGGATTACCGGGCGCTGGTGATGAGCCAGGTCGTGCCCGGGCAGTTTGACGACGCGGACTGCTCGGACAGGTGAGGGTGCGCCTAGGGACCGGGGGTGAAGGCGCTGGGGGCCCGGGCCTGAGGCGCGGCCGGGCGAACACGCGGAGCGGGGCGGGGAGCAGCCCTGGGACTCGCCCGGCAGCGGGGAAGGGAGAGCGAGTGGTGCTGCCCGGTTACTGGAGGGTGTGAGAGGAAACGCTGCGTGTGTCTCTCGGCTTCTCTTTTCCATTAGGTGTGCTGCTTTGGGACATATTTGTCCTGGCAGAAAACCGTGACACACTACTGACATTACAGAATCATAGCACCAGCTAGGTTGGGAAAGACCTCTGAGAACATCGAGTCCAATCTGTGACCCAACACCATCGTGCCAACTAAGTACCACGTTCAGACTTTCCTTAAACACCTCCAGGGACGGTGACTTCACTGCCTCCCTGGGCAGCCCATTCCAATGTCTAACCACCCTTTCTGTGGAGAAATTCTGCCAAATTCTAACCTAAACCTCCTGTAGTGCAACTTTAGGACATGTCCTCCTGTCTTGTCACTTGTTGCCTGGGAGAGGAGACCGACCCCATGTGGCTACACCCTCCTTTCAGGCAGTTGTAGAGTGTGATAAGATCACCCCTGAGCCTCCTTTTCTCCAGGCTAAACACCCCCAGCTCCCTCTGCTGCTCCTCATAGGATTTGTGCTCCAGATCCTTCAGCAGCTTCATTGCCCTTCTCTGGACTTGATCCAGCACCTCAATATTCCTCCTGAACAGAGGGCCTTAGAACTGGATGCAGTAAGTTAAAACATGAGTAAAAAATGTAAAGTCATTTGTGGGGATAAATGTATTGAATTTTTGGTGGCTGTAGCAATCATTTTTAGTTATATAGATGTCTGTGTTTCTTTTAAGTGAATCTGCAGGAGACACAGAAACATGCAAAGAGGGTGAGGTCCCTGAGAGCTGCAAATTATGCATGTGTGAAGAAGTTAATGCTGAGGAGGGAGATGGAGATGATGACAATGATGATGAAGAGGAAGATGAAGACTGGGACTGGGATGATGAGGTGGGAAGACTCACGAAGCGCCACAATGCTGCTGGTGGATGCAATCCACAGGTATGTTGAAGGCTATTCTGTGAGCCTTGAGGGTGCCCAAGAGCTGGTGGGGCTAACCTGAAGGCTTTCTTCGTTGTTAGTGTTATGTTGAGCAAGAAGACTTTTTCCCTTGAGAGAATCCTCTTCCTTTGAGTCTGTTCTTCTGACATGCCATATGTGTATGTACATTGTAGCCAGAGCTCCATTTGATTTTCTTGTCTCAAACCCTGTTGCTGGATTCTCATTGTCACTGCGGTTTTCTTCTGTTCCTTACCTTTCTCAACTTCTCTTTCTTTGCCCACCCTGGTCTCTACAGGTGTTCCTTAGTTTTTGGAATTTGTCCTCTGTGTTTCTGAGCATCTTCCCCAGCCTTTCTATTTAATTTTAAGACTATCTCTAGTCATATCCAGGGTGAAACTGGTTCTATTTTTGACTTAATAGTGAAGAAGGCAAAGAGAAAAAACAAACATGGGAAATGGAGGGAGGTGCTAGAAGTGAGTTAATTTAGAGTGTATGGTGTTGGCATAGAAACTCTGGCATTGTGCAGACTGGAAAGCACAGGTGAAGGTAAGAAGGGTGCTAGTTCTCACATCAGCTTGGACACTAGAGGTTGAAAACCTCTTTTTTCTTACTGATTCCAACTTAACAGAACAGCTGAGATAAATCAGAGTGGTGCTGATCATAGCATAACAGGTCTGGCAGTGCTTGTCCTGGGTGGTATATTGTTGCCTTTATTTAGAGGTTTATGCTGTTCAACGATGGTGAAATCATGTTCAGGTGTTAGTTGTGTTTGGACAGGACTACATGTAAGAAAAGACAGAATCTTGGAAAGTTTTCTCTGTTCATTACCGCTGCATTTTTTTCTCTTTTTTTATTCCTTGTTTCTGTCTTCTATTCTCTTCCTTTTAAGACAGAAAAAGTGCTGTATGAAAGACTTGTAGCTTCCTAGACTAAAAATAACCCTGATTTGGGGCACTTTTAGAATTGTAACTGGTATATTGCCTGTATTTTCTTTTATTGATTTAAGTAAAATCTGGTGTTAATCCATATCTGTTTCCTTACCCAATGTGGTTTTCTTCTTACAGCTTTAGGCATAGGCACTAGAGATGACTTTTCCAATGATATCCTCTGAATTTCAAAGGGCTGTGTACAGAAGGTGACTTATGTTAAAAAATCCTTTGTTTCAGGCAAACAGACAGACCCCTAATTGCTCTTCAGCAAAACTGTCAACCCCTGCAGGCAAGGTTTTAAGAAAATTTGAACACAAAATTAATTTAGGTGAGTATAATTGCATTGTCGTCTGTTATTGAAACAGTTACCACTCTGTGGCATTCTCAGACTAATTCCACTTATGTTTAGCCAGAACTCACTGGAATGGGTGAATTAACCATTGCCAGAGAGATTAAAAATGGTTTTTGTGTACTTGAAGTTGCCTTTAGTCTCCATGAACTGGCTGCCATACCCCTCTCTCTCCACCTTCAGAACCACACGGCTGTTTTGTTGGGGTTTTTTCTTTCCCCTTGACTTCTCCAGACAACATGAAATCTTTCTTCCTTAGATTCTCTGTAGGAACAAGCTGTTTGGTTGGAGGGAGGGTGTCAACTCTGTTGTGATGTCAGTCATTCCCACAGCTGCTACCATTTTCTAGATGACTGCAGTCCCCCGTAGTATTAGGGGGGTCCATTATGCAGCAGTTCTCTCCCAGGGGCAGAGTTCCTGTGCTGAGTCAAGAGGCTGCTGTCCAGCTGCTGTGGTTTGATGTTTACCCTGAGATGGAAATGACACAGCCTGTCAGGACTAGGAGTAGCTGTGATTGGCACCTTTTGTCAAGGTAGCAATCAGAGGTTGTGTTTTCCTTTATAGCAAAGTGGTGCTACAATGAAAGTTGCTGGTATTTGTAGCCAAATACAGCAGCTTTTATACATTAAGCATTTAATCAAACACTATTTAAATGCATCATTGGAGAGAATCTGGGAGGCTATTGCTTATTGTGTTAAGAAAAGTGGCAGTTGATTGTTATAAGAGAAGAACAGACAAATTTAATGGAGAGATGTTATCCAAAAGGCATTACTGGCATCACATTTCCAAGTCCGTGGAAGTGTCCCACTCATCTGTGTTGTTACCTTATAGTCCTACCTTGAAGTGTAAACAGAGTGAAGTGCTAGGTTAACCCTGGTGTATAGGAAACTTCTTTGGGTTTTGGGGTTTTGTTTTTCATTTCTTCTTATGTGTGTTTTTCAGATAAGCTAAATTTTGATGACTCCGTTATAAACAGAGTCACAGAAAAGTCTAGACAGAAGGAAGCAGACATGTAAGTATTACTTATGGTTGTATTTCCACTTAAATTGTTTGAACCCAGAAGCATTGTTCTTATTTTCTTGCTTGAATAAGTTTGTTTAGAAAAATGAAGTGTAGAGGTAGTGTACATGCAGTTTGCCCTTTGGTCTTCAAAAGACCATCCCGAAGTTTTAATTCTTCTGTCGCTGGTAGCACATCTGATTGTGTTGGTGTAGTATAGTAAGACAGAAGTGATGGTGTCATTCCCCTAGAAAAGACCCTTTGATACTCTTTTTTTCTAAACAGAAATCCTTAAGCAGCTGAGCTAAAAAGGTATTGGAGGCCTTTTGAAGGTTTCTCCTGATGATTTGGTGAGGGAAAAGTATTTCTTCCTAAGAATTTTTTTTTTTTGGCCTGCAGTTTGTAGCCCTAAATTGTAAAGACAGATACTGTTTCCTCCTGAGTGAGCATAATTCAGAAGAGGCAAGAAGATAATCTACAAAAGTGAAGGGCTCTGGTAGTGGTGGTGGTGGTTTTTTTTCCTTTTCATCCCTCTGCCTGCAGAAGAAACCTTTGCTTTTGTATGAACTGAAAGCCTTACTTGAGGCTGTCATCTTATCTTTGGCACAGAATGTCACAGTTTGCTCTGTCACAGTACCGAGCTGATACGTGGATTTGTAACGTTTTATTTTCACTTCTGCTAGGTACCGAGTCAAAGACAAGTCAGACAGAGCAACAGTAGAACAGGTAAGTCCTTTGTTCATCGAATTTCCCTTTTGACCAGAGCAAATAATGTAGAATTTTGGAATCAATGATAGAGCAGGAGCAGAGTTTTGGAATTCTGATTTCCACGTTATCCTGAAGAGACCTGTTGTTTCTTTCTTTCTTCCATGTATGAAGGTTAATTTTGGTTCCATAAACATTTTAGAGCTCAGTTTTGTCTTTAACATTGTGATTTGTTCATGTGTGCAATGCAGAATTCCATCTTAAGCTTTTATTAAATTCCAAAGAACAAGAAAAAAATGCTGGGTTTTCCTTTTTCTTTTTTTTTCTTCTTTAACAAGACTGAACTATTACTGGCCCTAGCTCACATGGCTGTTCTATTTCAGTCATGGTATCTGTATCCCAAGAAAAATCTTATTTTTAAAACATTAAATGCAACTATGAGTGGGAAATGTTTCCTTTGTCTCTTCTAGAGCTAGCTCAAAAATGTAGGCTTAGTTTAAAAAAAAATCAATAATTTTGGAAGAAAAAGTGTAGTATCATTCTAGATTCATGGCAGAATTCTGAGTGGTTGCTGTTCAGATTATCATTTGATTCTTGAGAATAGTCTGATGCCAAGGGCTCTTTAATATGACACTAAGACTGGACACTGTTATTGGGTTTTGTCCTCTGCTGACTTTTCTGTATTAAATTTGAGGTGTTGGATCCCAGGACCCGAATCATTCTGTTCAAGATGCTCTCTAGAGGTATCATATCAGAAATCAATGGCTGCATCAGCACGGGGAAAGAAGTAAGTTTTATTGCAAAGAGTGTAGTAGCCTTTTTTTTTTCCAGCAAGCTGGGTGGAAGTTTATGGTGTTCAGAAGATGTAGTGAAATAATAGTTCTATATTTTTGTGTTGCTTGATTGGTAGGAAGTTATCTTAAGAAAAAAATATTATTCCTTGGTTAAAGGAAACCAATTTTCCCAAGTATGAAAGATTTCTAAGAATGCTTTAATATTATCTAAAGTTTGTGGATGTTGTTAATTGCATCTTTCAGCCAAAAGTTTTGGCAAAGTTACGTATACCCACAGTATTAAATAGTGCCTGAGAAAACATACAAACCCAGGTAATTCCGATTAAAGACATACTTCCACCCTGTGCAGAGGTGGAAACATGAGACATTTGGGCCATGCTTTAGGGCCTGAATAGTGCACAGGTTAAGTTAACCCTTCACACAAGGGCTTGTTTCAGTCTCCCAAGGGTGGATGAACCAGTTTTTTTGTGCAATATTGATTTTATTCTGTGGGCATTGTTGCACCCCTGCCCCATCTTATGTGCTTCCTGTAAGCTGCCTTTCATGGAAAAAGGATTGCCTTGTGTGCAGTCTTCTTCAGCTGTGTGCCATGCAGGGGCCGGGGTGAGATCAGATATTTTCCAGGTGTCAGAATGAGAAGAAGAGAGAAGATTATGTTGCTTTAAAGAGCTTGTCCTTAATGTTATTTCTTCCCTTTTTAATCTGATAGGCCAATGTATATCATGCCAGTACTGCAAATGGAGAGAACAGAGCAATAAAGATTTACAAAACCTCTATTCTGATGTTTAAAGATCGGGATAAGTATGTGAGTGGTGAATTCAGGTGAGTTTGACTTCTGCCTGGTTTTACTGAGGAAGAGGGATTGTTTTGAAAAGTGTTAATATCACTGGTACTCGTGCTGCATTGATGGGCTAAGAGTCCCTGTTGTTTTTTATTTCTTTATTTAAGGTTTCGTCATGGATACTGCAAAGGCAACCCAAGAAAAATGGTGAAGACATGGGCCGAAAAAGAAATGAGGAATTTAATAAGGTGATTTTTCCAGTTTTTATTTCATCCTGCGGAGGTTACGGAAACTTTCACATTTATAGGAGGTGCTCTCTCGTTGCTTGACTGTGTCTATCACTACCCATTAGGGTCTCTGGAGTGTTCAGGAAAGTGTCTTAAACTTCAGGATGGGAGAGGAACAAAAGGGGAGGGAAAAATAAAGATCTTCTTTTGTTTTGCTGCTAATGATCTAAGCTCTTCAGTGTCTGAACTCTGTCTGACATGACTGAACAGCAAGGAAAAGCTAGAAATAGCTGCTGCTGAGCAGCAGCACACTGTGTGATATAGGTTAATCTAGGATTAACCTGAACTGTGTAAAGGTTCTTTGACACAGGAATGCTTAGAGAAGGGTCAGAATGGTTGTGGCTTTTTGTGTGCATTTCCTAGTTGTTCTTCCCAAGTGAAAGTTTCCTGAGCTCTCACTGTGTATTACGTTCAAAGCTACAGAGCTCCTTTATGCACTTGTGCTAAGCAGATGGAGTTTGGTTGGGGTGTTTTTTGTAGCTTTGTTCCTGTGTTTCAGGTTGAATACAGCCCAGATACCTTGCCCAGAGCCAATTATGCTAAGGAGTCACGTGCTTGTCATGGGCTTTATTGGTAAAGGTGATAGGTAAGTATCCTTAGAAAATAAATTTTTTTGTTTGGTTGGGGTTTTTTTAAATTTAGTAATAGCTTTTCCCAAAGGTTTATTAAAACCAAACAAACCGACCCTCTGAATTTACCTACATTTACTTTAGGCCTGTAAAGTTAACATCTGCACGTGACCTGTGGAATGGTCCCAGACATTTGTCAGCCACTACTGCAGGCAACCTGTCTGATTTTGAAGCCTCAGTTGTGTGCAAAATTAATTTGTAAAGTGGCTTAACCAGAGATTATTGCCGGAAAGGCTTGCTAATCATACATGAAGATAGCTCATTGTTTTGTAGTTACCGACATTAATGTAGCATGGTCCAAATTACCTCCCCTTCGAAATAGAGCTCCAGAATCTTTGGCAAGCATGTAGCAAAGTTTTGCTGCCCTTCCTGCTGGCTCCTTGCACTTGGTTGCTCATGCTGACTTGCTTGACATACTCAGGGAGTGAAAGGATCAGGCACAGTGATTAAAGCATTTGCAGCTGGTATGAAGAAGGAAAAAGTATTTACTTTCTGTTACTTTTTTTGTAATTTCAAGGCCTGCTCCTCTTCTGAAGAATGCTCAGTTATCTGACTCCAAAGTCCGGGAGCTGTACCTACAGATCATCCAGTACATGAGAAGAATGTATCAAGATGCCAGACTCGTTCATGCAGATCTCAGTGAATTTAATATGCTGTATGTTTTTAATCCTTGCTCTGAGTTGTGACATCTAAAATGGCATTGGCATCCTCTGTGTGAGAGTACTGATGTGCCTTTCAGGGAGGGTGGGGTCCTTGTCCTTACCTGGTTTTGTAACTTACCTAAGTAATTATGTAGCTTTTAACCCAGATCTGAGCTTTCCCTGTTGAAAAAACCCAACAAGCAAACAAACAAAAAACACCCACCAAAAAAAAAAAAACCAAAAAAACAAAAAAAAAAACCCAAAAAACAAACAAAAAAAAACCCACCACAACAAAACCACCTCACAAAACCCCTCACAACCAGAAAAAAACCCGTCAACTGAGGCAAAAATTAGTAAGGTATCATTTCTATACCTTTTTTCTTGTTTTTTTCTGTTTCATGCGCCTCTCTGCTTGTTTTTGTTCATGAGCAGGCTATTTTTCTGGAAAGTTTAATTATACAGCTTGTGTAGAGGAGGGCAAGGATTGTTAAAGAAAGCCACCCTAGCCCTAACACGCAAGGTGTGTGCTGGAGAAAGAAGTTAAGATTTTTTTTGCTGGTTCTGGAGTTTGAAGCATGCTTTGTTCCCTGCCCCTCAGTAGTGTGGTGGGGTTGGTGCAGCTCTGTGTGGGGGTTCCTTGCAGGTACCATGGTGGGGACGTGTACATCATCGATGTGTCTCAGTCCGTGGAGCACGACCACCCTCACGCGCTGGAGTTCCTGCGGAAGGATTGTGCCAACGTTAACGGTGAGGGGGCTGCACTTCAACCCTTGTTCTGACAGCTGATTTATTTGGTAAGGTGAACTCAGTTCACCTTATGTTCTTTCAGGTATAACTGACTGTAGAAGCTGTTAAAATTGCATTAAAATACTTCTGTGTTCTCGTGACTTCCTCAGGGAGCAGCGTATTGTGCTGAGTTCGGAAGAGTGCAGCCTATTTTGTGAGAAATTATCTGTCTGAAATGAGCCACGTGGCTAAATCTCAGATTTAGGATAGATCTAAAATCAGTCCCAGTCTGCAGCAGTGCCCACCCCAGTCTTAACTTCCCTTACTTAAAGTATTGTGCAGACATACTGGTGTATTCCCTTCTGTGAGCGGAATCCACATCTGGAATTCCTCAGCTGGCAAGAAGTTTCTATGTGTTATAAAGTTCCCTGGACTTGTCCAGGGCAGCTGAGAGGATTGAGGCATAGAGTAATTAATTAGATATATTATCGCTTATCATAGTATTTTGAGAAGTTAAGTTTAATGGTGTTTTTCTCTTGAGAACTTGATCTTCATCTGTGAGTATACATGTTGTGTAAGATACACCTCCTGGTAGGGTGTGTCCCTGAGGACAAAAAAATCTCTCATTGTAGGCTGCTTTTGTCCCCCCTTTCTTTTCAGATTGACTTCTTTCTTATTTTACAGAGACTCTTGAAAGTCTTTGCAGAGAACCATGTGCATTTTGATGCCATGTGTCTGTTGGTACCCAGTATGCTAGTTTTTCCTTAGTCCTTGTCAGTTCATGGATTTCTAGTAACTCCCTTCTCGCTCAGCTAGTTGCACCCTTGCTCTTTGTTCTTGTCTTTTGACTCGCTCTCTCTTGCTATTTCAGTGTCTCTGTGAGTTGCAGTGGTTTTGGTGTTGTTTTGCTTGTTTTCTGTCGCTGCAACTTTCTCTGTCTAGTCCTCCTACAGAGACTAAGATAAACACTTGGTTCTGCCCTAGCTGTGATCTTTGCAGAGACTTGTGGTTCCCTGGGCACAGAGAGCTGCCTCCAAACTAAGTCCTTTTCTAATCTTTCTATGATTAATTTCTTTAAGTGAGACATCTTCTGGGAATTTTAGTAGGAAACTAAACTGTCCTCAGTGTCACTCACTGCTGTTTTTCAGAACAGAAATGCAGCTTGCGAATTTGGTCATGATTGATTTAAGAAACCAATTCTGAGTGTAGTAGTGAGGAAGATTCTAGGACATCAATGTGTCTTCCCCTTTGGGTGGATCATAATTAGGCTATACTATATTTCAGTGGACACTTGTTTCTCTCTGGCAGAAGTTTGAGGTCTGCATTCCTTATTTGAAATAGTTTTTTTTCATCTTAGTCATTGCAAATACTACACCTACCTTAAATTCTTTACTTCTTAGCCCCTGCTCCATTAAGTCTGGATGCTGCTGAAATTGATTTGGCTTTTACATTTATGCAGTTTTTCTCCTTTCAGTATTTATTGCATCTGTAAGATGAACAGTTTTATGTCAGATGGCCAAGAATCATCTGGCAGCTAAAACCAGTATGATGTAGAGTGTGCTGCTGAGACTTTCCCAAGTCATCAGAGTTGTTGGCTTGCTGAAATTGTCACTTTATGTCAGAGCTGCATATGTTAGGTGTAATTACTTAAGGTTTTGTCTCTGCCCTTGTTTCCTGGCAGACTTCTTCCAGAAGCACAATGTTGCAGTGATGACTGTGAGGGAGCTGTTTGAATTTATTACTGATCCTTCTATCACAAGTGAGAACATTGATGACTACCTGTCCAAGGTAAGACCTCATGGCCTTGTTGCTTAGTAGGAGGACAATAAAATCAGATCTAGTTCAAGCTCCTTCATCTCATTTACTCTGCATCCTACTTAAGGAAGCCAGCACGTGACATTGTTGTGCTAGTGCTTAAAAAATGCCCTCAGGTGTTTTTCATTTATACCATTGTAGGGCGACACTACTTTTGTTGCATGTTTTCTCACAAAGTCTAATCATGAAGACTCAAACACCTGTTTGAGGTGCTGTACGAACCAGGATGCTTTAAGTTAGCTCGCTCTTTCTGGCAAGGAGAAGCTCTGCAGAAATATAACCATGCTTATTGGAGAGTGGTGCTGTATGTCCTGTAGTCATGCTGGGCCTGCTACAATTTGGTCTGGGGGGAGCAGCAAGCGTGTTCTCCCTCTATTACAGCCCCAATCTGCAGCTGTAAGTGCGCTTCACAGCAGTGCTGGTTACCATTAGGTGTCGCTGGTGGCATTCCCATAGGGAAAGCTGGAGTGTGTGTGCGTGAGAGTGGAGCACAGGCAGAAACACAGATGGGAATAGTTGGATGTGATTCTAAGGACTTAGTGGTGCGATTCTAAAGAGTGATAACTTTTTTGTATTGTTTTGTATTTCTTTAGGCAATGGAAATAGCATCGAAAAGAACAGAGGAGGAAAGATCCAGTCAAGATAAAGTGGATGAGGAAGTGAGGATTTCTGTTCCTGCTGTGAAATTAATATTAACCTTACCTCTTCTAAATACTGAAAAATGTTCTGTTTTCTTTGGAAAAATGTACAGTTGATGATAAACAAGGTTGTGATACTGAGATGTCTTGACCTAGTTGAGATGTGAAGTATTAAGGGATGCCATGTGTAAAAGCTGACAGTGATAAGCTGTTAGAAGGCAAATACTCCATTTCCTAAATCAGTTTGTTTGCTCATAACGAGGTCCCTTGATATATCTTCCAGTTCAGGTTTAGTTAACAAAAAAACTGAGTAGAAAGATCTGATTTTGCCCATGGTTTTGGACTAGTGATACAGAAGCAGGCTATTTGGATATGTGCATTGGCCAAATTGCCTATCTAGCTCCAGTCCCAGTCTAACTCAGTTCTTCCCCTGCTTTTACATTAAGTGAAGCCATCTCAAGTCCATTACTGAAAGCTGTTAATGTTCTGGAAATGCTTGATGTAAAGATACCAGCATTTCTATCTTAGTCTTAACTACTGTTCCAGAAGAGTTTAAAAAAAACCAAAACCAACAGCCAACAAAAACCTCCTATTTTTGGCATCAATATTGCTTGATTTATCCAAGACTTTTTTGTCGTGGAGCTCAGCAGGTTTTACTAACTGCTTCAGGCTTAGCCAAGGAAAGATGTTTTTTGTTTCCCAGTGTACCCTCAGCATAAAACTACTGAGCTATAGAGTCAGATGCTAGTGTTTGGTAGCAAGCCCACCTTCTGCAAGCAAGTTACTCCTTTGTTTATACGAGGTACTGACCTGTAAGAGAGGTGGTTTCATAGCTTCTAAGTTCAGTTTATTTCTCTTAGACTCTCCATGTGAGCATGGCTAATTTGTGCCACTTCCCTCACAAAAGAGTAGAGCTGACTAAGGGCAGCTCTGTGGAAGTGGGGACCTGTGCTTTGTGCACAGCACTGAGGTGAGCAGCGGTGATCATGGAGTGTACAGAATCTCTACTGGGATTGAACTGATACCATGAAACAGAGAAACAAAACACATCTCTCTGATCTGGTAGGGTGGTAAGCTTGATGAAAGATTGTTTCAAAAGAGACAAATTGTAAGTACGTTGTTGATGCTGCAGTTAGTTTTTACTCTACTGTACGGCTGCAAGAACCTTTTTTGAGTTGGACTGTAGGTTGAAGCAGGTATTGTTACATAAAGAGATTAAGCTCTAGCAGTGCGTTTCAATGGAGGTGCCTGCTGAAGGCATTGTAAACATTACAATAAAAACATTAGAAAAGTTTATAGGATGCAAAACCTTAGGACTTGAATAGGCTAAGAGGTGGTTGAAGAATTTTGTAAGTGGGCTGGTGTGAGTCATGCTAAGGAAGGAGCCTTATTAGTTGTGATCCGTCAGTAATGTGTAGGTTGCACATTAAGTCTGTTCCTGCAAAAAAAAGAAAAAGAACATACAAGTCTGCAGTTCAGATGGTAGTGGATGGCTGCCATGTTCATTTGCTGTTTATCTGATTGTGATTATTCTCCTAAGGGTGCATAATTAGGAGAGAAAAGCATCATGATACTATATGTAAGTTAGTAAATCTGTGTTTCCTTTCACTGTGCTAGGTATTTAAGAAGGCCTACATACCTCGAACTCTGACTGAAGTTAAAAACTATGAGAGGGATGTGGACATAATGATGAAATTGAAGGAGGAGGATATGGCATTGAATGTTCAGCAAGATAATGTGAGTAATCCTGTTAATGCTGAGGCCCTGCAAAACAAAGAGAGGGAAAATGAACTCTTCTTACTGGAAACTGTTAGCAACAAACAAAACCAGAAGCTTTGCTGCCAAGGTGTGGAGTACTAAATCTATATCATACTTTAAAATTGTCTGGTTAGTGCTAATGCTAACATTGTGGATTCTAGCCCGGTCTTTATTTCTTTAAATTTATTTTTAGATAGTAATCTTCTCTGAGCACAAAGAATTAAGACATAATTTGACAATATAATTTCTTCCTCTCTCCCTTGGAGCAGATTCTCTACCAGACTGTGACAGGACTGAAGAAGGATTTGTCTGGTGTTCAGAAGGTGAGAGGTCTTTTTGAAATTCTTCATTTTAACTATTTTCAGGGAAGTGCTTGCAGGTAGTTCAGAGAATGCCTGGTCCTGCAGCTGGCACCATGAAAGAAGCCTCTTGTCTGCAGAGTGGCCATTTGTGTCCAGGATGGGTCTGGCATGGCGGTGTGTCTGCACAACACAGAAATTGCTTTCCTGCTCTGTGGCTGATGCTGGGTTCTTGAGGATGAAATTACACTCCTTGCTGTGGCCATGATCTCTAAAGTTAAGGTAGAGATGAAGGAAAGGGCTTTCTGATTATGGAAAATGTAATTGATTTAAACTGTTGCACGACTGCAAGTTTTGGTATGTTCAGGGTATCTTTGTTGTAATATTGCATAAAGAACAGTCCTCCAGTATAAGGCATAAGATACTATGTCTTACTGTATTTGAAGTACTTGACAGTGACACTTCTGTAAAGTACATTGGATGAGAAGTTACAGATCAGTTGGAGCCATGTCATTCAAGGCAGAAGCCCTTTGTGGATTCCCCCTCCTTACTCTGTAAACGTTCTCTAGCAGTGGGGCAGATTCTTGATTCAAAATGGAAATATAAATATGGGTAGGATCAGGCTGTAGCACAGTCTCCAGGCTTGTTTAAGAATAAGTGAGTGTTCCAATGCAGATATTTGTGTTTGCAATATAGAATACATACAGTGCCCCCAAGGTAGATTTGGGAATGATCCAAGGATAATTAAAAATAGGCTTCCACATATGTTAGCAAATTGCTGTTTAACTTAGGGAAATTAGTTTGGGAGTGCAAATAACAGCTGTGCTTTGAGCCCTGACCTAAAAGAATCTGTGTTGTACATTCTAGATTCCTTGTTCTTAGTTTGGCTTAACCTACTTTTCATTCTTTATCTTGAGACTCGGTGGGGGCTGTAGTAAGGGAGATAGCATCAGATTGCTCGAGGGTTTTTTTGCTGCGGATTCTGTTTTGGTTCTTATGAATATATATATATATATATACATAGTGCATATATGTGTGTGTATATTGTCATTAGGTTTCTTGGTTTTGATTTGATATGATTCTTGATACGTCTTGCAGATTCCTGCACTTCTTGAAAAGGCAGACAATTCAGAAACAGACTCTGATGATGATGATGGTGGTGGCAGCTCAGAGGACTCTGATTCAGGCTGTAAAGAATCTGTACATCCCAAAGATAAACCTGCTGAAGTTAGCGTGGACAAAAAGGTCAGATGGCCAGGAATTGTTTATTTTTTCCCCACTTTTGCTTATGTGACACAAAAAAATCCAAACTTAGTGGCTCTTGCTTCTTCTTGTCTGAAACAAGCTGTGGACGTCTCCTGTTCTGAAGAACAAGAGCAGAGACAGTGAATTTCATTGGGGATGCTTTATTAATGGTGGTTTTATGTAGAGCAGTGTGGAACACAGCTCTCTGTAGCCTAGGCAAAGCTAGGAGAGAGATCTCTACAGGGAATTACAGGGCTACGCAAAGTAGAATTCAGTGAAGCCTGGGCAGATTTTCAGTCCCTCTGGCTACTCTTCCAGGCTCTGGTGTTCAGGTTTGTGGCTGTGTTTCCAGATCAACCTCCTTGTGCCCAGACAGCTGAGACCACTTGATCTGTAGAACTGGAGTCTTGGTGACAGTGTTTGTACCACAGTGGCTTTTGCAGTGCGATTAGTACAGACTGGCTAGCTTTGCTGAGATGTAATGCAGTCCAGCAAAGGGATTATGGTTAGGGTCTGGGGGGTTTTTTTTGGGGTCTTTTTTTTTTGAGGTTTCATCTTCTAAACTGCAGAACAGTATGCTCAGTTTTGCTGAGGCTTTCCTGCAGAGTATGGCTCATGGGTGAGAGCCTTTTGGCAGCCTTTTAGGTGCTATGCAAAAAAAAAAGAAGGGTGAAACTTGCTGGGCTTAAGGGGTTCAAGATTTGGGGCATGGCATTTTAGTTTTTTCTTCCTAGAAAAGGTAAGGTAATACATTTCATATCCGTCAAATACAAATGCCGCGCTCTACTACGCACTGGCAGTCCAGAGCTGCTGCCTTTTGGATGTGAAGCACGGAAGTCTTGGCCGCTTCTCGTCCTAATTGATAGGTTTTCATTTGGACTTCTTTTTGTGTAAGATGAGGGGTTTTTTGTAACCTGTGTGTTTAGCTGTAGGTTGAACAACTGATCAGCAGCAATTGCTTCTACCTGCCCCTTCCATTTTGCTGACTTTTAGTTTTCTAGTTGAGTCTTGTCCCTTCTGTGTCTGGCACAAATTTACAGTGTGTTGCAGTAGCATGGCATTCTTTCATGCCAGTCCTGGTGAGGATCAGCTCGCTCGCTCTGGGTTATCAGCGCTTACTGGGTCAGTATTTTTGCATGACACATAAAAACACATGCTATAGTAGCCATGTGGGTAGCAGAAAACCTAGACCAGACAACCTGTTGTATTCTTAGGTGTAAGTAGCGTGATTTAAGAGTGCTTCTTGTTCACTTTCTTCAAAGGTTGCATGAAACTCAGGTTTTAACTAGTTTGAATTTTGTCTTGTCATTACCAGTGTGCAGGTCTGGGCTCCACTCCCAACCTGTATTTTCTTTTTCCTTTCCCTTCACCATTCCTACTGATTTTTTTTTTTAAATTTCTTTATCTTGATAATGTTATTTTTATGTCACGTGTTAATTAACTTGTTAATGTAACAATTGATTGACTTGCTCAAAATTCTTCATTCCCTTCTGGCTTTAAATGAATGGTGTTTGATTCTCTACAGGAAAGGAAAAAGATGGTTAAAGAAGCCCAAAGAGAAAAGAGAAAAACCAAAATCCCAAAGCATGTGAAGAAGAGGAAAGAAAAGACTGCAAAAATGAAGAAAGGCAAATAAAATCAGCTTTGGCTCAGAGAAAGGGATAATGTGTTATGGATTAGTCAGTCACCATCTTTTTTTCTTTATTAAAAAACTTCAAAATCCTTTATTTATATACATACAGTATAAACTGTGAGGGTGGTTTTGTTAATAACATGGTGTAATTGTTTGATTGGAGTGTATGACATGGGTTTCTCAATGGGAAAGAATGAGTTTAACACTTGGGCCTGCTAAAATTCTTTACCTGTGCAGGTTTGCCTTCTTGTTAAACTCACATTGATTTGTTCCTGTGTTGTTACTCCCATGCCTGCTTCACAGTAGGGAAGCAAATTGAGCTAGCTGTATTCTGCAGGCTGTCACAGTCCCCCTGGATAACCCTGCAGGCATTGTGCCTTTGCTGCCTCCCTGTGCTTGCATCACCATTGATGGCCAATTGCACACGTGGCTGCAATCCTCAGTTTGACCTTCCCAAACTCTTTGGTGCCTTTGGCTCATGAGAGAGGAACTGATCAGTGCTTCCAGATCTCCCTTTCTCTCTGCTTCCTTTCTCTATCTGTACAGGGATTGATAGCTCTCTCACATACAGTATGCATGTAAGCGTGGACAGTATTGCTGGAGCAAGCAAGACTGGTATTTTCTCAGCAAATGGGGATATTTGTTGGGACACTGAGATGAAATAGTGCATTGTGGAAATTGGCATTACATCGGGGCGCAAGAGAGGGGCCAGCCTCTAACTTGGTAGAAAAAGAAGGAGGACTTGCAAGACCTTTATCTAGAGGTGAGGGAGTACTGGTGATGGCTGCCAGAAGTATGGACGCTGTATTTCCTGCTTTTCCTTGCCATCGTGGGAGCTTGTGTACAGACGTATTCAGGCAGAGGTGTCCTGGCTGATGGCTGCCCTGAGCCTGGCTGGTTGTGTTCATCGGTGCAGTGCTGAAGGTGACTGAAACAGTAACAGCTTTGTGCACTTTGTCCCTGAAGTCCCATTGGAGCGGGGATTCTCCCTGCTGACTGACAGGGCTGTGGTGTGTGCATCTGCCATGGCAGCTGTGATTCATGAAGGTACGTGCACCAGGAAGCGTGTGTCGGGCCTAGGGGTTGCGGGTGGAGTGGGGAATTGTGTCTGAGTTGTTGCCTTCTCCCAGGAACAAGTTGTGCACTGGGAAGACCTCGGTGTTTTTGGTGAAGTGGGGTAAGCATTAAGTGTAAAGCTATTTTGTGTAGCTCAGCAGTGGATGACTCCACCCGGAGACTGGTCCATGGCTGATCAGTGTGAGTCGAGGGTTGTCAGACACGAGAGACAGCCACCTTCTCTTTGGGTCTGGCTGCTCTGAAGACAGGAATAGGTGCTAGTTCTTGGCAAAGAGCCTGGAAGCCCCAGAGATAGAGCGTGTCCCACGGGGCGGTGTTTATCTCCTTTACCTGAGGAGACGCTTCAGAGAAAGGAGGCTGCTATCATCTGTGCTTGAGGGAAGAGGAAATGTCCCAGCCCACGTAACCTTGTCTTCCCGCTGGGCCGTGTACCACAGCCTGATCAGGTTTGCCTAGCTCTAGCCGTCCTGTACCAGGAAAGTGGTCCTGGATCTGTCATTTTGGATTGGAACCTTGCTCGCAGTGATGTGCAGCAGGACTGTCTGTGCAGGCTGCTCAAAGCATGAGCTACCTGCCTCAGGTGTTTGCTCTAGGACAGGTGTACATAGCTGGGGTGTGCGTAGGGGACCTGAGGTGAAGCACCACCAGAAAAGCCCGTGTGCAAGGCTATGCAGCCTGGGGATGGCTGGGGATGGCTGTTGCACTGGGGTATGTGCTTTTCGAGGGGGGCTGTGAATGCAGTTCACGTGTCCTGGCCACTGCAGGCCTGACACGTACTGAAGTGAGGCAGTCCACAGGAATGGGGTGGATGGGGAGCTTTTTGGGCCAGAGCCATGAGATGAAGCATCTTCCTGGGGTTCCCCGAAGCAGGAGAATGCCTGTTGAAGAATGCTACACATAACTACCAAAAGGCACCAATCTGATTGGGCCTGGGGAGGATGAGGATGGGATGGCATGACTTTGTATCCTGTGCTAAAGAAAAAGCTTCAAAGTAGCACAGATACTCAGTTATGCTCATTTTTCCCCCCGAGATGAGGGTCCTACAAGGCCCACTCTGTTTGCCATGGCAGCATGTTTATGCTGTGCCCTGCTGCTGGCACCTGTGCAGACAGAGTAGTATTACCAGGGCAGGAATACCAGTTCTATGTATAAAATAATGGGGACAAAACCAGCTCGGAGGTAACGTTTCCCCTTTATCTTCCATACTTTTCCTGCCCACCCCCTCTTCTTCTGCTCTCCAAGACTGTACTTGCTGGTAGGGCTCTCGGATCTCTTGTGGACTATTGCAAGAACCTCCATTGTGGAGCTCACCTGATGTCACAGCACAAGCAAACAGACCCTGGAGAGCTGGGCTGTGGGGTGACTGGTGGGCTGTGGAGCCAGATGACCCTGAGATGTCACAGCAGCATTGAGACTGAACTGTGCAGGTGTGATACCTACCCCTAAGACTGAGAATTCCCTTCTGTTGACTGCAAACATGTTCCTCCTCTGCTCTGCTGCTCACTGGGTGTTCCAGTGTCAAAGTGGAGCACTCAGATTACTATGTTTTCCCCTTTTGAATGAGAACATCTTTATTGAGCTCATGCCAAAAACTTTCTTGCTTTGTCACTGAGGCTTTGGGAATATTTCTGCAAGCAGGGCTTCTGATAATTGTCTGGTGTGTTATTCAAAGCACAACTGTTTTGTTTTCTCTCTTCTCTGAAAATGGATTGGAGTCCAGTTCTGTCAGGCAATCAGGAGGAATTTTTACAGCTGCCAAAGCAGAACTTTCAACTGCTTTGATACTCCTTTCTGGCTTGAACTAGTGGAGGAGGATTGGCTTTAAAAAGGCAGGAGAAGATGCTTTATGCAGAGGACAGGCTGTGGGTGGGTTGGGGCAGAATGCTGCCTGTGGTGTTTGCACCAGAGTGGGTAAGAATGGGCTTAAAATTACCTGACTTATCTGAGATGCTGTTAATTTTTATTATTATTATAATCATTATATATGTAATTTTTTAGAACAGGCTGTGCATATGAAAGATATCAAAGTCTCAGGCACAGGTCAGATGCTTGGAAAAATGCATTTCTGGGAATTCGCGGCTGGAAGATTTAGTGACATTAAGAAGCTTAAGTATGTGGAGTGGGAATATTTACAACTCTGTTATCAAAGAGAAAAATGTACAAAAGCAATTAATCTTATCTTCCAGGGCCTTTCCAAGTAGTCCCGTCTTTGCAGTCATTCACTGGGATTCAGTGGGAAAGGACTGGGAGGGATATACTGCTAGGCAATACACATAAAGTTTCAAAGAAAGTTCTTTAGTGAGGTGGTGGAATTTTTGGGGGGGTTCAGTCTCCCATCCCCCTGAAGTTCTGCAGTGCCACATGGCTGGTTTGCACTCTGAGCAGTTGACACTAGGCTTCCTCTCAGGTCTGAAGTCTGTGCCAGGCGTAATTTGTTGCTTTTTCCACATGCTACATTTTATTATATGTAGCAGTAGAAGCATTGGAAGGTGGAGATCCATGGATTCGGTTTCCCTGTGACGAAGCCAGTAAAACCAGCTTTGTCAGGATATGTCTGCTCAGAGGGATCTGATTTCCATGCTGAAATACTTTGATTAAACAATGCAACAATGCACAACCAGCTGTGGCAGGATGCATGCTTGCTTGTGGCCCGTGTGCTCAGGCAAGGGTCACACCTGTGGTCCTTCAAGACACAAAAGTGAAGGTGAGGTTTTCTGAGGAACAGTGCATCCTGCAGGTTTTGGTCACAGGTGTGGAGGAGCTGATGATGAAGAGCTGTGAGATTCGGATTCCAGAATACCAGATTGCTTACCTGGGTTGTCCAGCTGGATCTTTATCTGCTGTTTCCCCCCCCAAAACTGTACAGCCAGTTTATATTGTAAACACGATGCAGAGGCACAGAACAGGGCAGGTGCTTTGTCTCTGAGTGCTCTTCACCCTGGGCTTGTTCCCTGGGGTGCAGTTTCAGGGTGGTGGGGGACCACTGGGGTGGGAAAGTGTGCTAGGGGTCCCTTGTCTGGTTATGGGGACGTGCCTGTCTTCTCTTCTTCCCACTGAAGAAACGAAAGGATTTTTTGAACACGTGGTGAATGAAGCAGGACCTAAAGAAACTGCTTTGTCACTCTCAATGAACTTTTAAAACCTTCCCTGGTAAACAGCTTCAGAGATTGTTTAAATGCAGAAAGTTAACTCAGAATTTATTCTGAACTTTCTAGGGCATTGCTGTAAAAATAAGCACGTAACCTAATGACTCATTGTTTTTGCAGTCGTAATTTTGGTCCTTCTAAATCGCTAGTAGACTTTCAAAGCAAAAATGCTGACCCTTTGCCTTAGCATCGCGTTACTTTTCTGGTCTTGACATAAGCTTATGTTCCTTGTGCTAATCTTCATGTCCTCTAGAGGGAGAAGTAAGTTCATGCTCAGACTGTTGGAAAGTGCCGAAGCTCCCTTAATATGTGAAAAGTGCTAATTATGTTTCAATTATCTACATAAATTTCTATAAATTTTGGTGGATTTGTACATGCACCTAGATTTAATTTGGTTTTTTTTTCTCCTGAATTTGTAGTTCTTGGACAAAGTTTAATACCTTGGGGACACAGGGGTATAATTTGTTCTGGGCTAGGCCGGGCCTGCAACAATGGTGTTAATGCTGGGTTTAGGAAGAGGTTCTAGACAGCATATGACAAACACCAAGGAGACTTCTTTCCCCCTGTACATATGACCAAGGCGCATGGTGAGAATCTAAAAAATATTAAGGATATCATTCTTCAACTGTCCAAATAGGTAGCAACCATTTTGCCACAATCACTAGCTCTAAATACAGTCTGAGTTGTTGACAGCTGCTCTTTTATTTTCTCTCCCCTCCCCCACCTCCCCACCACTGTTGTTTATTTTCAAAGGACTGACATAAGAACAAACCTGGCCCTTCTTCCTGACATGCAACAACCTGCCTCCGACCTCTGCAGCCTGCCTGGAACTGTAAGCTCTCCTAAGCAACAGTGTGAATGCTAGACCTAGCCTCCAGCAGTAGGTTTAAGGCTATCTCTCTAATCTAGCCCAGAGATCCATGTCTGCAGCAAAGGCCACAAGGCTGGGACTTGCAGTTGGCAGGTGTTGCTTGGGGGGTTTGTGTGTTTCTTTCTTTTTTTTCCAAGGACAGCAGGCTGTGGTTGCAGCAGGTGGCTGCAGAACAGGATGAAGGATGGACAGTGACCCTTCTGGCATTAGGACTGGGTTAAGGACTGGCATGAAGGCCAGTGCTGGGGACATAAGGACAGAAAGCCTGATTCATAGTTACCTTGTAGAGATTCAGAGCATTAACTTGGCATTCCTGCCCTTGAGCATTCTTTTCATCCCTTTGCCTAATCCGAGCCTCAACCCTTGAAGCTGAACGTGAACCCTGAGCTCTTTGCTGTCATTTCCCTCCCAGACTCAGCCAGGGCTCATTCTCTGTAGCTGACTGCTGCCCCCCACCCCTCAGGGTCCGGGGGCAGATCTGGCTTTTTAGTGCCTCCAGTCCTGAGTGTTAACCCCAGTTCCAACTCTAGCCTTGCCCTGAAACAGGAAAGTCCTGTATTCCCCAGACATCATCCTGGGATGTATGATCAGCACCAGCTGGCACCTAAACAAGCAAGCAAGAAATCTGGTTTTGCAGCCCTTCACTCCGTAATCTACATCCATGATCAGATGGAGCCAGCAGCTTGCCAAGACGGAAAAGTCCAGAATCAGCCTAGTTTGGTGGTACTTCTGGGATCCAGAAATGCAATTAACTGGTCATTCTTCTCTGTCTTTAGCCCTAGCTGTGGGTTGCCTGAAAGATGGATGAGACTCAGGATGGGCAGCTCTGTGAAGTCTCAGTGGATGTTTGATGCTGAATTCTGAGCAGGGACATATTGCAGGTTTGCACTGGTTAGGGATGTGAACAGCAAGTCTGAGAAGGTGCAATATCTTTCTGGATTCTTCACTGTGCAGACTGGTGTTTGTATGGTGTGCAAATTAAAGCTGTAAGATTGATAAGGTTGCTGTGGACCTATAAATAGTCAAAGTTTGGAGTCAAGGTTTGGACAGGGAGGGCTGGGTAAGCAGGCTTCTCACTAGATCTGGTAAGGATTGAGTGCTCAGCTGAGGTTTGGTGCGTAGAGCTGTTTGGGGTAAGGTTTGCTCTGAGGTGGTAAGAGAACCAGTTTTGGTCTGCATGCCGGGGTTTGCATTTGGGATGCATAGAGAGCTGCGAGTTGGCAGGACCAGATGAAGGCTGATACTGACTAGAAATGGAGTGCAGAGGGTTTGCTGGTTGTTGCTGTTTAAAAGAAAAAGTCTAATCTAATGACCTAAAATGTTACTTTTAATGCTTTTGCTTCTGGTTAGAAAAGAAACTTAAGGAACTGTTTGTTCTCTCTCCTTGTCAGGTTTCTCATTCTGTGGTCCTAAGCCAGGCACAAGCTTGTGGAGTGTTAAGTGGGCATGTGTTGCAGAATGCTGTGTCTGTTTGGGCTATGAACAGGACTTTATGTGGACTTTAGAGCTACCACTGTGCACTGTAGAGCTCAGGTGTGACAGCTATCTGGGCCCTCGAGGAAATGTAAGGAGGTGGTACCATACTGTGTGGAACACACTGTTCATACAGCTCGCTGTGCTCTGACAGTGGTGAGTATGGGAAAGGCTCATTCTTTTGGTGGTGGCTCAGGTGATGGAGCAGTGGTCTGGAGAGACAAAAGCAGAGGGGAAAGAGCAATTGAAGAGGAGAAGGCATTGTCACTTTGTGGTTCTGCAGCTTTTTTGCATCACTGCTTGTTCTGGATGTTGTGACCAATCTGTCCACCATGCTCTGAGTACTTTCCAGTCCCTCTGCCTTATTGATCCAACTTTGCCTTATCTCCTCACCTTCACTGTAGACTACAGATGGGGAAGAACAAAGGAACAGCAGGGAGAGTTGGAGACTCTTCTCAGGGCAGTTTTGACTTGTTTGAAAAGCCACTCCCTGTGGGGGTATTTGGCTGAGGTGGCAGATTTGCAGTGACTTGCCTCTGTGACATCAGGTGCATCGGTGCAGCACAGAGTGCAAGTCATTACTGGGGATGGGTAGGGACCAGACCAAGGGCTCAGTCCTGCTGAAGGCTCAACTCCTGGTGCAACTGAAGGAAATGGAACTTTGAGCCTGGCTTAAAATGGAGCTGAAGAGTTTTCAGCTGAAGAAGGGGTTTCATGATCATGTCACATTTTTGGTGTTCTGGCACATTAGTGTTGGTGGAGTAGAAGAAACTGAATGGATCCTTCAAAGTTGTTGTGAAAGCATTTAAAAAGAAGAGTTCAGAAGAATCCATTGCATGCTTTTTTTCTTTCCCTGAGCTTCTAAGGATTACTGCTTATAGCCATGAAATGTTAGAAAAGACCCTGTTTGTGAAGATCTCTTTTCAGCCATCCGAAGTGATTGCATTAAGATGTCATTCAACATTACACACATGGTGAAGAGAAAAACCAGTCCTGGTTTTCCCTCAAAGTTGAACAGGCTCCAGCCTGTAATGGGACTATTTATTTATTTGAGAGTGAAGAAAAGACAGACAAAATTTGTTATTGCGTAAAGGAGTCAAAAACCAATTTGAACTTGCCTTCAGCATTGGCTTTCCAAGTGTTTCAATATAAAACTTTCCCAAGATCCTGGCGAATCCCTGTCAAACTTATTTTATGGACAGTTTCCTCTCCCAGAGGTGAATCAGGAACACTCTCACCATTTTTTTTCATGTGGGGAAACCAGTCGCAATGCCCACAGATGCTACTGCTAAGTGATTTCAACTTCAATAAATAGAAATGAGATGTTGGCTTTCTGTGACCAGCCAGGCCCTTTTAGAGGAAGCCCACCAATTACATTAAGTGCCCTGTGGCTGCCTGTGGGTTGGGCTGTGCAGAATTAAAGTATTACAGTTTGTGTGGGATTAACAACCTGAGATTAGCTCAGTTGGTCAGAGCATGGTGCTAACAACACCAAAGATATTCACTAAACAGTTTGACTCAATGATCCTTGTGGGTCCCTTCCAAGTCAGAATATTCTGTGACCTGGAAATAAATTAAATATTTCAACAATGTTGGTGCTGTTTCCATTGCTCTGTGTATTGCTCTGGGAGATGTTGAATGAGTACACATTTTTTGACAGTCGGTGAAGCTGGGTGATGGGATGTTCTCTTGCTTTGTCCTGGTTGGGATGGTGAAGTGTTAGAGACGGGAGCTAGGAAAAATTAAATCAGTTTGGTAACGAGGCTTAAATGAAAGTGAAGTGCATTCTGATCAAGTCTGAAAGCAGCTCTTATGGGGAGGGCAGCCAGGAGAACCCATGGTTTTGTACTGAAAGGAAAGGGGACAAGTGAGGAAGAAAAATAAGATGACACAACTGAGATCCTTCAGTGTGAAGGTGGAGGGCACGGAGAGTCATTGATCAGTGTGTGCTATGCTCTCAGCCATGCCTGCCTTCAGGGTGCCAGTGCACCCCAACAGCACCTTCAGACTTGAGCCAGCTCTTTGCTGATGCTTTTTGCTACCTCATAGTTACATTAGCCAGGGCTGCGAAGAGATGTAAGCTCCCAGACCAACACAGCAGCTCTTGCAAAAGCCTCCAGCGGGTGATTCCTTCTTGGAGTTTGCTTTGTATTTGAAGGGTGGTACAGACAAAAGACACAAATTCATGTGGGAAGGCAGCTAAGAGCAGGCACGTAGCTTGTTAGGAGTGGTTTTACTTCCAGGGTAGCTGTATCCTCACCTCATTGAGTGGCTCCCAGGCTATTGGATCTGGCAGGGTTCATCAGGCTGCACCAGACAAGCAGATTGAACTACTTGTGCCTTGGATGAGGCTGTGATGCCCACTGCCCTGTGGCTGCACACTTTCGGGCAGTTTGACTGCAACACCTTGTCTGAGAGAAAAAGCTGCAGAGCTCTTCCAGGCTTTGTCAACGGCAAGACCCAAAAGCTGAATGAAGGAAATGGCTCAAGGGGCCTGGGTATAGGAGCAGCTACATGGTTTAGGGCTGTGAGGGAGTTTTGGTAGAGACTATTTACAAGCCAATTTAGTAGCTTGTCAGCATTTGTGGGAGAGGTGAGTGTGAAGGAGTGGTTTCAAGGAGGATGGATGTAGAGTGACACCTGGAATTCCTCTCATTTGTAAGAGGAGGATGAGCAACTTCTGTGGGCAGGAGATGGACAGCAGGGGATGCAGTGTTTCCATTTCAAAAGGAGGATTCCTCCCCATCCCTCTTGCAGTTTACAGTGAAACCCTTCCCAATGCTACGGGCCAAGTTTTATTCTCAGTTACACCCATGCAACCTTACTGAAGTCAGCAACTGTCTGTTTTGCAACCCTTGCCTGATGCAATAACTTGAGGGTTACGTATCTCAGGGGTTCAAGATGTGCTTGCATTCCCAGCACGGTGACGGTGAATAGTGCTGGACATGAAAGTGCTGCTGCCCGAGTAATTGCTAAAGAATAACTGAGGTCAGTGGCATTGCATGGATGTAACTGACTGCATGGGGCTGGGAATACTCATGTGATATCTGGGAGTTCACTGGGGCCCAGGAGAGACCAACCCATCTCTCCTTCCAGCTGGGATGCCACTTTCCCACATCAGACACTCCCTTTGGTAATTATACCCTTTTTAGACTCACCCTTTAGCAATTACTCGTCTAAGCCCTGCCTCAAACTGACATCATTGGAAAGTCCAATAAAAATATGGCAGGCTTTTAAACCATCCCAGGAAAGCAGAATGTTGTATTATTAGCAGCATTTCAATGCAGCTGTTTGATGATGATTTTCTTAACCTTATCTCTTAACAGGAAGAGTTTGAGTTCTCTCCCAGCAAACAGCCTGAAGGGTCAGCAAAGGCCCTGCCTCATCTTCAGTGATGTACTGGTCTGAAAGGGCTCCCTGTCAGTTCCATTCTTTTTCTTCTTTTTAACTCATCTTTGCAGTACTGAACACCTTCTTCTGGGAGGCCCAGTCTTAAGCTTCTCAGACCTCAAAATATTGCCCATCACTAAGTCAGTAGCTGTCTCGATTCTTCTTTCTCCAAGTACTTCTATGTTCCTCTTTCTCTCAATTTTTTAAAGTTTTATTTTCAAATTGACCACTTCTTTGAAAACATGAAGGCGTATTCAGAACTTGCACTTGCTCTGGGAGAGCGGAAACAACAGTAGCTTGCTTTACTTTTTAAATGACTTTTTTTGGAGGGAGGGGTGACAAAACTTTAAATTATTCCATTAATTGGACCCCCTATAAGGACACAGAAAGTTATCACTATTTTCGTTACAGGTGACGCCGAAGAGTTGAACCTGAATCAGAGCAAATAGTTGAGAGTTTGGGATATTTTTTCCATTATGATCCTGTCTGAACTGGCATATGGCTCATCCTAATGACATCAGAGTTTTTTGGGGTTTGTTTTTTCAATTCTTGGTTTGCATGGGAACGGTACTCTAGAAAAGAATTTTCCAAACAAATAATAAGAAAGGAAACTACATGCTTAAAAAGTCAAGGACGCTAATTGGAAAATTTAGCGGGGGAACGACTCCTGCTCTGTAACACCTGATGATGGAAGCATGAGGCTTTGCAATTGTAAACAGATTTTCTTTCCACCCTGCTTGGCAATCATCTTCATTTTTTGGGTGTAACCCTTTCATGTACGCAGCTGCACTCCCCATTCCCACAGCGAGGCATGCCGGGTAAATCCTTTGATCCCTCCTTCCAGCCTTTGCTTGCTTGCATTGTGTTTATTACAACTTCTTCAACTCCTCCGGAGCAGGGCGTGATGGATGATCCTGGAGGATCTGCCCTCTAGATCTCTGTGATTGTACTGAGTTGATGGTTTCTCCCTGACAGGTGCAGGCATGTTGATTTAAAACCAAAACAAAACAAAAATCTTTTTAGTAAAGTGAAACCTACGTGGCATTAACTCCTTCCTCTGCTGTCGTGCTCAGGGCAGGAGAGCAGAGGCTTTGCTGGGCTTCCATTTCTGCCTCTGGCACCATCACCCCTTTGAATTGCAAATGCCTCACCCAGTGCTGGCTCTGGTCATTTGGTGCCAGCTGTGGCTGTTCCTCCAGAAGTGGGGTGCACCAACCCCTGCTCCACCTCTCTAGCTCTTGGCTTTTACATTCCCTTTGTTCTCTGCAAGTTGTTTTGACTTCTTTTTCCTGTGGTACTGACCCACTGTCCGTGGGAGTCAAGGGGCTTCTCCTGCAGCTTGCAGCAGGCTCGAGGGAGGGGTTAGACCAAACCCTGTACGCGTGGCACAGTGAAACCCCCTGTTAACATAAACCTCTGTACTGTGCCCCGGTAGATGCCTCAGAGCGCTCAAAAAGGTACTGCTTGTCTTTCCAGCAGCTTCCCTGCCCCTGAACTACAGTGGTATTTGCAATTGTTCATTGTGTTTGCAAAACACCAGAAGTAAAAACAACTGTCCAGTTCCCCCCCCCCCCCCGATTTACATACTTTAAAAACTAGTCGCGGATGTCAGGCTCTTTGCAAATCATTAGTCTGTCTTCTTGATGGTTTGGAGGCTGTAGCGTGGCTGTGATCAGCCAGAGCAGGAGCTTCTGAAAGATGTGAAATACCTCCATGCCCTACTTTTGGTATTAAAGAAACTTTTTAATTTCTGACATGCTACATGCGTACTCTCATCACGTCCAGGGAAATGCAAGAGCAGTGGCACATAGGATACTTTGATACCTGGCAGAACCAAGTACCTATCCCATTAGCTCTGTGCAGGTGTATTGGCAAAACTTTAGTTATCTGTTGTAAGAGAACATGGAGCCACTGTCTGCATATGTAATTTGTGAAGCAATATCAAAAAGCACATTTAAAAAAATATATGTTGTCTTGACTGTTTATGCAATTTTGAGTGAGGTGCTTTCTGTGTTTTTGGGTGGGCATGCATCACTTCCAGCTGATCCTTTCAAAAACCACATTGTGGATTTTTCTTCAATAATGGCGGAGAAAATAAGTCACATCCCCAGTCCACCATTTGATGCCTGAGGAGTTTGGACGGAATTGTACATTGAAAGAAGATGATATACAAAGAACATGTGTCAGCTCAGCTCCTTTTTAATCTGTTCCTTGATTTGTCCACACTCAGCAGCTTTTTTTTTGGCTGCAACAGAAAGCCAGGGCAGTGCTTCAGGCAAAGGCGTCACCCAAGCTACCTTAGTTGATGAAACTAAAGTTGCTTCCTGAGCATTACTGTCCTGTACATTGCTGGATGAGTTGGCTCTGCATTTGTGGCCAATCTGGATATCTGCAAGTGATTTACTGTGCTATGAAATGCAGCTGCTTCATGTACAGCATCTGATCTGGGACCACCTCTGGGAGACGTCCTTGCTGAAACTGAGGGAGAGATTAAAGCCAGCTGAAGAGAAAAAGGATTATTTTTGTGGTCCTTCTGGATAGTGTTTTTGCATTAATTCTTTTCATAAAAGATGGAAAACTTATTCTCTGAAACATCTGAGCTCCGGTTTTTTTCTGGTGGTTTCCTTTTGGTAGTGAGTTATTGGGAGATGGCAGGAAGATGTGCAGAGGGCTGCCTCTTCTGAAGCCTGTGCAAGAGATTTCAAAATAGGAATTAAAAAAAAAACCGAAATATTTTTGTGAGTACTCAGGCCTGAATTAGCAGGGCAAGTTCACTTGGATGCATTTGATCTTGATGATTTGAAGGCAGCAATCCTTCAAGGCCTTGCAAACAGGGAAACCCCACAGGGACAAGCTGAGAAACAGCAGGAATCCCATCTCCCTTTTCTCTTATATTCTCATGGTTATCTGACTACCTCTCAGACAGGCTTAGTGTCTTATCACGTTTGTTGGCAGCAGAGTGCGTGTCAGGTAGGCACACGTGAAAGAATTTGGCATGAATATTACCAATATTCCCTGAAGTGTTACTTAGCTAGTACTTGGATAGCAATACTAGATACAGTCCTTAACCAGTGGCACAAAAAAAGTACGGCCTGTCAAGTATGAGTGTGGGTATTAATGCAGGAATTAATAAAAATTTTCATTATGCAGAGAAGTACTGACCTTGGCTGTGCTGATTTGAAATTAAGTATAAAATGACTATGATCAAAGAGGTTCCTCAGATAAAAGTCAGTACAGAACGAGGTCAGAAAATATCATGTGTCTTAATTTTAATGAAAGCAGATGGTATTTTTCCGACTTTTGAGTCTCTGTAAGAAGAAACCCCAACAACTATTTTTCATCACTTTCAGTGAAAATTTTTCTGTGTAAAAACGTGCCATAAATGTCTTTCTTCCAACCACAATTTATTAATGTAAACCTTGTGAGTCTACCACATAGGACATATCCAGCTTTGACTATTTAGACCATTAAGAAAAAAATCCCTTTTGATATTTTTGCTGGCTGAGAAGTGAAGATAATACAAATGATGTTAACATATTTACAAAAACCAGCAGTGCGGGCACAAATATGGAAGTATCCTGACAGAGAAAAACACATGCAAATGTGTAGCACTTAGCGTGCAAGTGTTAACATTTTGGAAAGAAAGTAACAGATTTATTTCTTAGTTATTTCCATTCTAAGTTAGCATATGAGGCAATGTCCCACAATGACGTTTCCGATCTGGTTATGACCCTTTGTGGGCACGCACTTAACGCTGAGATGTCTCTTTGCAAACTCTAAGTAGCAGCGAGGGGGGTGCGTGAAAAAGGTTTGTGTCTGCTGCATATTTTTTGGGTATGAATGTGTATCTGACCTTTGCCAAATCTGACGATGCCAGAAGAGCCTGTGCTCCACACATGGACATTGTGCAGCCTCTGAGAAGACGAGCATTCCTCAAGCGAGCGTGGAAGCGAACGTCATCCGCAGTTCTGTGCCTGGTAGAAAGGTCAGGTTTCTGCTGGAAGAGGCTGTGCTGCAGGATGCCTGGTACCCCTCTGCTTGGCTGGTTGGTTTTTCAGTCTCTGGGGAAGGGATGGGACAGGGAAATCAGTTAATAATGAAGGAGGTGATTGATTGGACCGGACTTCATTTCAGTCACAGGGAAGCAATGCTCACCAGCAGCAAATACAGCACTAGCAAACGTGTCAGGCAGTCCAACCACTGGTCTGCTGGGAAAATGAAGCCTCCAGGAGCAACACAAGGACATCTGTGGAAAGCCTCACTGAACTGGGAGATAAGGTACATATGTGATTACTGAAGTCAGCATTTGGGTGGAGTATAAATCCTAATTTTTATAGGTACTCTGGTGGATCTGTTGTCCTATGTGTCCATTACACTCATAAATACCTGTACGGTGTAATTACTGGAAGAGCAAAGTCAGTTACTGGAAGATTACTGCCATGGTAATTAAAGAATTACAGAAAAGCAAGGAGATTTCACCAATTACTAGGAGAGATGTCATCCCTAGGGGAAGGCAAAGTGAATGCAGAAGCATGGCCATGGAGGGATGTCATCAGCCGGGTGAGAAAATCTGCAGGTGATTCTGATACATGGATGGATGGATGGATGGATGGATGGATGGATAGATAGATAGATAGATAGATAGATAGATAGATAGATAGATAGATAGATAGATAGCTGGCTGATAGAGGCTTCCACCAACACCTGTGAAAGTAAGGAGAGAGGGGGGTCACTGTAGCTCACTCCTGCCTGTGCTCTTTCATGAGCCCCTGCGTAGCCACAGCAGCCCATTTTGCTCCCTATCAATGGCAAGAGTAGAGCAGATAGGAAGAGCAAGGCATGGCAGGACTTGCGCCTCCATTCACAAATTTTATAGTACTATTTCTTGCATTGTAGAAAGGTTTAAGCAAGTTTGCGGTGCCCTTTGTACTGCAGGAGCCCCTTTCCAGAAGAGGACAGAAGCTTAGTAGGTGTGTGATAAGCAAAACTTGGTGGGGGGAAGAAATATTATCACTATCCCATATTATGTGAGATCTCACTGTGGTTCATCTGGGGCTGGGTGGGAGCTGGGCACAGAGAGGGATTGCACAGCATCTTCCCCAGCCAGATGAGAAGGTTTTCAGATAAGGGGATGGATGACATAAATCATCAAACCCAGCAGGCACAAGCATATGCTGGAAACTGTCCCTTGCTTTTTTACTCCATCGGGAAAAAGGAGGTAAGCGTAGGACCAGGCTCATAGAAGCAACATCCTGAAGGATTGGTTTTACACGCAGCCATGGGGGCAAGTCACAGTCTTGGGCTTTGTAGCAGAGAGGACTGGACTCTCCTGACATCACCTGGAGACACTATTATGCCCAATCCATTCCCAAAATGGAAGACACTGCTGCTTTTATTTGGGCTAGCCAAGAGTGTAGCAGGTCAGGACTAGTTGTAAAAGAATGTGTTCATCCATACAAAAATGCAACATACTAGTGAAAATATTCTTGTAGCAGAAACTTATCTGGGCAGCTTAACAAGGAAAATCTTACTGGGCATTGCAGTGATGGTGTGGCTTTTCCCTTCTTCCCTCTTTTATCTGCTGTGTCACTTTGCAGGCAAGGTACAATGTCTAGCTTGGTTGAGATCCTTTATGATGTAAAAGATGTTGTTCAGTGCTCATTATCAATATTGTTTGCTTGGATTATATTGTCTTTTCAGGTTGAATACACAGTGCATTAAAAAGCACACAGTAATAAAAAGTAACAAATAGTGGAACTATAAATGTATTTTGGCCTTCTCCTCAGCTGCTGTAAATTGCTCCGTATGCACTGAAACCTCCTGATAAAGCGCTGCTTTTTTACATGGCATAGTAAAATACATGTTTAAGCAGGTTTACGAAGAGACATTAATAAAGCAAAGACCATGTGACCGGCAGTTCGATAAAGTGGCTTAAAATAAAAAGCTTTCGACAGAGGTATTCAGCAGGATGGGTTTACGAGCTCTCTTTCTGTGCTGATTATTGCAGGCGCTTTTTGAGTCAGAAGGAAGGCAGGATTAAAACCAGAGCTTGTCTGAGAACCATGTTGAAGGATGACATTTGGTAGTGGCAGGAGGCAGCAACATTTAATGTCATTAAACACTACACGCCAACTGTGTTGCTTCACGCAGAACTCCTTGGCATTGGTTACAAGGCACGAATTGGGCACCAAGTCCTTCCCTGAGCTTCTCACCTTTTTTTCCTTGGCCTGGTATGCTAATGAAAGCCCTGGCCCAGCTCTTTCATCTTGTCCCACATTTTCCTTTGTTGATGTGGAAAAGGAGCGAGGGAGGGGGCCTGGACTGGAGTAGGAGAGATAAAGCAAATTTGTTTTTGGCTGAGTCAGAGGACAGTCAGATGAAGAGTTTTCTTTGTAACTTAATAGCTGCATTAATCACTGGGACTGCAGCTACTCCCACTGATGGCCAGAAAAGGGCCTCGGTTTCTCACAACTTTGCTGATACCAAATGAGTTCTCTGCAAAAGCGCTCTCCTAGCAGGTACAATTAGAGTGCTTTAGTAGGCATGCAGGACATGTGGAAAGATATTTAATTATATTGCATTAAACACAGCATAACCTCATAGCAGGAACAATCTCTTTCTGTCACTTCAGATTAAGTGAAATTATTTTATATAGTAGTGATGCAATAAGAGCATCCCTGGGCAACTGGCTAAGAGTGGCTGTTTCTTTAAAGGAAATAAGGTCTTGATTTGGCAGTGCTGGGTTCATGGTTGGACTTCATGATGTAAAAGGTCTTTTACAACCTAAGTGAGTCTGTTGTTCTGTGATAATGCTAATACTTCATCACATTGCATGTATTGACAAGGGGCTTAGTGAGAAGCAGTCAGCTTGGTTTGGACTGGGTGAAATCACGGGTTGAATTTGCAGAAGTCTTTGACTGTGTTTAAACACATTTGTGTCAGGTACTGTACATTTCTCCCCATTTTCCTTTATGAAGGAAAGAAGGGAGAGGTAAGATTTCCTTGGTGAACAGTTTATCCCAGTGGAAGGAAGTTTCACACTTTATCCCACTGGGCTTTGGCAAATGCCTGTCACTGAAGATTTTTGGGCTCCTAGTTTTCATCTGGATCCATATCCTTGGTTCCAAGCAAAACTTTTCTGAAGTAGCCACCTGAGTAACTATAAAACTTAGAGAAAACAAATGGGACTCACTAAGGCATCTTTGGAAAGTTTCCTCTTAAACAGAGGAACAGTTTCCAGGAAACAAGGTGGAGGAACTAAAATGACAGATTATTCGTTTTTCTGAATGAAAATAGTACAAGAATGAGGGAAAGTGGAGTAAAAGATCACAGCCCCTTGAATTATCCTGAAGTCCTACTGTTCTTGTCAGTGCTGCCAGCATTGGATCCCCAAGTGCTGAATTGTCCCAGTTTCTTTTGTTGGGTTGTGTTCAGCCTCTGCTGTGGGCAGGGATACGTTCAGAGCCTCTAGATTCAGTTCCTTTACTTTCTCCCTGTTGGGTCTCCTGCCAGTGCTCGCACAGGGGGCAGGATGCAGCAGCAAAGTCTTCCCAGGCTGACCCTCTCTCACCTCTTTGTCTGGAGCTTACCCTCTTCTTCCTGGCACTGCTAGCAGTTCCCACCTAGAAAAGCCTAAAGGCTTTCCTGTCTGCCTGCTCTGCATTTGCAGGAGCCAGCGTAATGTCTGCAACGTGCACAGCACACAGGCTCCAGTTTCTATTTGCCTGATTGCCTAGAGCATGTGGGGTTTTATATCCCCCTGTAAAAGTCGTATCTTCTCAATCTCCACAAATCCCAGAGATGAGTGCATGCAATCCCACCCGCTCCTAGCACCACACTGGCAGTGCAGGCAATGCTTCTATCCAGCCCCATTGCTGCAGGGTCTGTTTTATACCACCACAGGCTGTTCTGGGTTTTCCACTCCTGTCTCTCTTTTTGTTGTTGGCAGTGTTAATGCCAACCTGGGCAGTGATTTTCAGTCTGGAAGGCAAGTGAATGTCAAGGAGGAGCTGGAGGGTGTGCAGTAGAGAGTGGCATATATTCCTGGCTTGCTGGTGCAACACTGCGGCAGAACAGACCTGTAGCTGCCAAGGGAAGTGGGCATTTCCTTGAGTTTGGAAAGTGGAAAGCTGACTGGATCCATGCAGCAAAGCACTCCCTCTCCACTGGTGGATGGCCACATGGATTTATTTTCAACCTTTATTGTGGTCCCTTCAATTACAGCGGCTTGCTAGACCTGTAAAAACAGCACCTCATGCTCTCTGCAGGGCTGACTGATAATTACTTGCAGCCACCAGTGGCAGAACCAAGGCAGGCAGCCATCCAGGGGGCCTGTTCCTACCTGCAGCTCATCCAGGGTGCCTGTTCCTACCTGCAGCTCATCCAGGGGGCCTGCTCTTACCTGCAACTCAGCATGAAGGATGGTTTATTGATAGTGAGGGGACAGGAGGGTGGAAGTGGCTTGCCTCCCACACTCATTGCTCTGTGCTAGGGCAGCTCCATGGCAGCTGCGTCAGGGATGCATGTGAAAGGCAAATTCTCCCCTCCTGGCCCAGGAAAAGGGCCTGGCCTTTGAAAAGCTCAGATACAGTGTAGCTTTGGAAAGAGTCAGCGGGAAATAGCTTGTCCTGGGGGAGTTTGGCTGGCATGTTGATGTGGTTTCTTGTAAAGGTGGCTATACTCTGAGACAAAAAACTCTTGTCTGGTCAGTGTGAAAGTCCTTCACAACTAAATGTGTGATGGAAATACCTGTGGACTGCCCGTGCCTTAAGGTAAAGGCTTGGAATACACGGAAACTTGTATATGCAACCTGCTTTTCTATTCTTTGCAAGCTTACTCTGTAGGTTCTCAAATATCACCTAGCAGAGGATTTGGAAGATTCCTTTCAAAAGATGGATTTCTAGACCACTGACTGTTTCTGATTACTTCTCATTAATATAGAGGAGAAATGGAAAATGATTCTTTCTGTTGTCTTGAAAAACAGATGATTCTTAGCACAGTTACAATCATATTCACCAGGGCATTATCTAAACTTGTTTTTCATGAACAGTGTTTCTTTCTGAAGACCACTGCCAAAGGGAGAGTGCTGGAGCTAGATCAACAGAAAGCCTAGGCAAAATTTAAGACCTCTGTGCTCCTTTTCCCATTGAATGTGTTCACCTAAGCTTTCTACTTTCCACACTGATGAACCTTCCTAGCCTCACTATTCCACATAGGGATGATGGTCCCTATGTGGAATAGTGTTGCTCCAGCGATCACATGAAGAAGGGAGGTGGGCTGAGGCCAGCAGAGCCAGGACAATATAGACATAAAGGAGATAAACCCACACATTATTTGAAAAGAGTAATTTCTGCTATCCAGTGGGTAGCAAATCCATCCCTTGTGCACAGCCACTGATATCAACAGATTTAAATGCAAGATGTGTTTGGTTCAGTGGGTGGAATTGAACATTCCCTAATCTGGTGATTTTCAGATTAGCATCCATGATCACAGATTGCAGAGAAAGACCACTATTCTCCTTGGACCTCCCAAGCAAGTTGCAGGAGCCTGGGGAGCGGGGCTGGGGCCTCAGCTCTCCCAGGTGGTACAAGAGGGGGCAGAGGGCCAGATCCTTACTCTCTCCTCATGCCTTTTAATTAGCTGGAACTCAAACAAGCTTATTGAGGACTGGGCTAGTTTCATTTCATATGTTGGGGGGTGGAGGCCTGCCTGTATTTCCCAGTTCTTTAGGACGTGTGAAGACAACAGATGCAACAGAAGGGACCAGTTTAGAAACACTGCAACTCTATAAGCCAAAAAGGAGTTTCTGTGCCGAATTCTTCTATGTTAGAAATAAACCCATTTCATCACAAATCAAATATTTCTCCAGGTGGCATGTTTGTACAAACCGAGCTTATGTGCCAGTCACTAAAATTAGTCTGCAGTTCTTTTGCACCTCAGGAGACCTTTGTTCTACTGTGCATAAGTGGAAGAACTAAAAAATCTGCCTGTAATGTGGATGGACACTTACATTTTTTAGTCTAAGTCGAGAGATTTAGGTATAAGAATACCTAGCTGGTGCCAGACAACACCCAATCTTCTGCTAAGCCCTCCAAGATACTGCAAGCATGGAGTGCTATTTCACAGGATGAAATCAATTTCCTTTTCTTGTACCAGTCAGAGGAGACCAGGTGAAACACTGAATTCTTCACCCTTGGCCCACAAGAGGCTGTCTGTGCATCCACAATGAGCTATTTCTAGCTCATTTTGGAGCTCAGGAAAGACAGGAGCTTCTTTCCCAGTGATGGGATGACGAATGCAATGGAAAATCCTGCTTGTTTCAGTCAGAACTCCTGGAGGCAAAGGGATCATGCTGCAGGGGGACCACTGTGAGGATTTCTTGGTTTTGGCCGTGCCTCATGTTACCCCTCCTCTTTTCAGGAGGTACATTTGGCAAGAGCCAGTCTCCCAGTGTGCCAGGCCTCCCTCAGGATATGCCAGCTGGCAGGGTTGCGAGGGGAGGGGAGAGGCACAGCAGCTCTTTGTTGAGGCAGCACCACTTGAATGAAGCATGCCTGAAAAATTCCTAACCACAGATCTGCTGCTCTTAGCTGCAGCAAGATAAAAGGCATATTTTATGGAAGTAACACATTCCAGTGTTGCACGTGAGCGCTTGCTCTGTTTGAGTCCATCATTTTGCATCTATAGGGTCAAATGTTTATTATTTCTGCTTAATAACAGATCTTGAGACCATCCTACCGGGCTGTGAGCCACATAATGGGGTTGTAATATGCTTTGTTATTTTACTGGGGTTTTCTCTCTTGTTGAAAGACTTTTTTTGATTATGTTATTTTCTGAGGTCAAATGCGAGATATAGGAGTAGGGCTGTAGTAGCTGGGATGATTTAAGGGTAAATGGGAAAAAAGGTTTGCTTTTTTGACTAAAAATATTTTGTCAGATCAAGTAATGTGGCTGGAAAGATAGACAAACTTTCCACCTCAGTATCCCTCTGTCAGGTCTCTATTTCTCCCACCTAAGCTTTCCTAGCTGGTCCCATACAAGGTGCCAATTCTCCCAGAGCAGGACAGGACTGAAGTGCTCTCGCACCATTTGCTATCCATGGATAAGGGGAAGTCAAACTGTCAGCTTCATAGACCTGTGATCCAAAATGATCCTTTGAAGATGATCTTTCCCTCTTGAAGCCCTTAACCACCCATCGTACAATCATCCTAAGTAAAAGTGGAATTGCCTATCTTTCCAAAAGTTGTGCTTTAACTCAGCCACAAAATGTAGGTCTGATAGAAGATTAGATTTACAAGGTGAGATTGCATAGTTTGCCCTGTGCCAGGGACCATTTATATATCAAACCATCTCCTTCTGGCTTTAAAATTTCATCTCTGTGAAAACTAGCCCACAGTTTTAAGCTATGGCTGTATGCAGGATAGAGCATACTTAGAAAATGGTCTCTGTTACATCTCTTTCAGCCATCTCTTGCTGGCATATCCACCTGTTTATTGTGTTTGCTGTTTTCCTGCAAGGCAGTGGTTTGCTGACCTCCTGACAGTGTCTGAGGGCTTTTACAGGTGAGAGGAAAGTGTGGAAAAAAATACCTTTTACCTGAAGCAAACTGAGATTCCTGCAGTTGCAAGGCTGGCAGTCCACAGCTGGATGAATTTCCCTGCTCTCTTGTGCTGGAGGCACAAGCTTCATGTTTGCAGGCTGTGAGAGCCATGGGATCCTGCATCTCTTTAAATCTGCTGGGTTTCAAGCAGCAGTAAAGCCCACTTTGAGCCCTGTGCCTACCTGTGCCTGCATTGCTGCTCAATTTCCATGTTGCCTCACAAGGTTTTGCTGCCAAGGCTCACTCTGTACCACAGTTCTACTCAAGTAAATCCTTGCTATAGGGCCAAGGTGCCCTCTGCTAAAAAAATTATAACATTCATAGAAAACATGTACATTGTATGCAGAAATATGTTGTGCTGCTCCTTTCTGCAAGAAGTGACCAGCCCTCTTCTTGCAGGGGTTAAAGAGAAAGATAACATCAATAGGTCTTGAAAGGTAAGATCTGTAACTCATACACAGAAATTTTTTCTTGAATCCCTTAAAAAATGATAAAATGTACTCTTTCAACAGAAATCATCTGTATTTAAAACTCGCAGGAAAAAAGCAAAATGGTATTTTTGTAAGTCCTTGCTTCACATCATGGATTATTCTAAGTGCATCTATTGCTGAAGTCAACCTTCCTTCATACCACGCTGCCCCTTGCACCCCCCCTCTCCAGGTTTTTCTGTCTTTCTGCCCTGAGTTTGGAGCCTCTTGCTTTCACAAACAATGCCCTTCCTGACCCCTGTCTCTGTATCTGCTCACACATTCCTCCCTTATCTCGCTCTCAGGCTGCTCCAGATTCCCTCCTGACCATAGGCCATACTAGACCACACGTGTTTACAGAGCCCAGCTTGGTGCCTTCTAACAAAACTGGCTTCCATCCTGACAGTGAGTCATATGACCTTCCTCCCTTTTTTCCCAAAACCTTCTGTATATGCATGAACCCTTTAAACGGCAGCATCTGAAATGTTTCTCCATCCATCTCCATATTTGTAAGTCTGCATACATGATCAATGTTTATATTAGGTAGCTGTTATGTTATTCTGAATCTGTTCTAGCTGTATTTTACCTAGACTGTGGTGACCTCGGGGCAAAGGCTCTGCTGTGCATGTTTATAAATCATTAAATACGCCATTGATGCTCAAAAAATAAGAACATTATTCATCTTTGAAAGGACTTTGAAATTAATTTTATGTGTGGAAGCATCTTAAGAAAAATCTGTGGGGTGAGAATTTAGTCAATAAAGTCAATGGGAATTCTGCCACAGGGTGTTTTTGAGTACAGTCTTAAAATTATTGCTGTCCTGTTGCAGGTTTGGGTTATTAGTTTGCTTTGACTTTATTTTTATATAGACAAATATTTTCTATATGAAGCTCCCCTTCTCTCTTAAATGTCACAGATTCAAAAGTCTTCTGGTTTTGTAAATTTGTAAATATGACTATGTTTTGCTTGTTAAAATAATGTGACCTCAATGAAGCATATTTTTTTCCCAAGTGGGTCACATGGGGAAACACCTCCTCTTTTAGGGCGATACTCAGCTCCAGGGAGAGAAGACTCTAAAATACACTGAATGCATGTTGCTATAACGCCTGTGCCTAAGTATGTGGTGCTGTTACAAACTTCAGCCCTGTAGAAACCCTATTGTTTATCATTGTGAGAGGCTCCACCCCAAACAGTAATTAGAGCAAAGCTCCTGCCATAAATCCGCTGGCATCCCGAGTGAAGCCGGTGTTCTCTGGAAACAGAGGTTATCTCCTCCTTTTGCTGTTGGTCCTTTGAACTTCCTGTGGTCAGGGAATCCTCCCGGTTTCAGCTAGAATAACAATTATGAAACTATCCCTGCTCTCCTGGCTGGGGTTCATGTCTAATTAACTCTAACAGGAGTCATAATTTTAAGAGTGATCTCTCAAAAGCGTTATAACTCAAGACAATTAAGGCTTGAGAGAGAGCGCGCGAGACAGGGAAGGGAGGAAAACAGAGGCACTCCTTGGGGCAGGGCACTTCATGCGTATTAAAGAGATGTGACTCATTCCTGCCTCTAGTCCCAGCAGAAGTAATACCTTCTGAATAAGTTCTGCGTGCTAGATAAAAACTTGTTTGCTGGTGCAAAAATTGTATTGCGCGTGTTAGAACAAGCACCCTGATGGGCTATTCCCATCAAAAACGAGGGCACACAGCAGTGGATTTTTCAGTACGTCAGTGCAAACTTTGCACAGGGTTTTCGCAGCTCTGGAAACTCGTCAAAGTCTGCAGAAAAAAGGGATTAAGGGGAAGGAAATGCAGACCAGTAAATGAATGAATGAATGCAGTTGCTCTTCTGGAGCAGGATGTTTTTATTCTTGTTATGCATGAAGTATGTGGTAGTGTATATAGAATACACCCATCAGTCAATTTGATAGGCAAAACCTGATCTTCTTGAGGACATGTGAAACTAGAAGGGAGATGATAGCAATGTAGAACATGAAAATCCTGGGGACCTCTAGGTCTGACTTTTTGTGTGTTTATTTAAAAGCAGTACTGTATATATATGATAGGTATTATCTTAAGCCAGAGCATCCCACAGACCTCTCATAGACATAATGCCAAGAAGGACATCTCTATGCATGAAGGATCCAGCCTTCTGCGAACGTACAGGAAATCAGGTTTTGTGACAGAAATCTGAAATGTTTGTTTGAAATCTGAAATGGTTCTAAGGAAAACTCCTGCTGCTGCTACAGGGGTGATCCCTTTCTTTACTAGTGGCATGAGGATTCTAGAGGAAACAGGGTGGTTTTTTACCACAAAATTGGCTCAGAGCAAGTTTAGTCAAATAGAGCCAGCCAGTGTACACAAAATCCTAAAGGATGTTCTGGGGATGGACTGTTGCTAAAGCCACAGTGAACTATTTCACTGAAGGACAGTATCCCCAGTTTCCCCTGGAGCAGCTTTCCAGTAGTCCTGCAGAAAGCTGCTCATCTGCCCCAGATGAAGCAACACAGCAAAATGAGTATCTCAGTATGACAAGAGACTACAAGTGAGCCTATACAACCCGTGGTCTGCTCGGGAAGCAAACCCTGACCACCTCGGCAACAAAAGTCTGACCTAAGCAGTGGAGCGTCTTGTGTCCTTGGAGCTGGGACCTGGGAATTTTGTGCCCTCTGGGAGGGAGAGAGTTGATTTTCTCAATGTAGGAGCCTGGGGGCAAACCAGCATATAAGTGGTACGGACAATCAGGGGCCCAGGAGTGAAACAGGGAGCAAACCGCAATGATAGTGTAGATGTGTCCTAAGGATGATGCCTAATGGTTTTACAACATACTGTTGTCAGCAATGAACATTAATCTTCAACTGTAAATCAGCTTGTTTGCCATTTACTCATAAGAATTTTGCATTGTTTTCTGCTTGTTACTCATCTAGATGTTTCTCATCTATTTAGGGTTCACTTGACACCTCTCAGAGATGCCAAAATACAGGGGAGATTTTTGGAAAGTACTACATCACTTTCGTTACTGGCAAAATTATGACCAGCTCTAGTGTTTTAGCATACTTGAATGTGAATATCACTAACACTTGGACACATCTATGTCCCTTATTCTTCCCTTATAAAAACAATGCTGGCAGCTCCACTTTCTCCTAATTGCTATCATCCAGCAACAAGAAATAAATTTAAAAAACATGCCCTAGGAAAAGCCTTGTCTTCATCCACCCAAGAGGCAGAAGTATCAGGGTCCCTACTGAATCTGTCAGAGATTGTGTGTATGCTACTGAATAACAAAGAAGGTGATTTATGTCCTTTGGAATGAGGACATTCCAGGGCAGATATGGTGTGATCATGCTGCTATCAAACCTTTCTAAGGGACAGTGGTGAATGCATAAGCTTTGGTACATGAATGTTGATTGGGAATAGTCAACATGGATTTACCAAGGTTAGATCATCAGATCACATAGGCTTTGCAGGACCTCTAGAGGTCTCTCATCCCACCCCTGCACAAAGTAGGTCCAGGTAGAGCAGGTTGCTCAGGGTCTTGCCCAGCTGGATTTTGAGTATCTCCAGGGTGGAGACTCTACAGACTCCCAGGGCACCTGCTGCAGTGTTTATCCTCATGGTAAATTTATTTTCCCTAATATTGACTGGGAATTTCCCCTGCTTGACAAAACTGATTGCTCTGTGTGATAAGGGAAGAAGAGCGGTTGTTACCTGCTTTGAGTTTAACTTAATGTTAGGCATGATTTCCTAGAGCACCTTTGTATCTAGGCTGGAACATTCTGGTCTGGAGAGGTGGATTAGTAGATGGGTGAAAAACTGCCTTGTTTGTTGAGCTTAAAGGGTTCCTATTCTACCTGGAGGCTTTTACAAGCAGAATTCCTCAGGGATCTGTTTGGGTTATTTAATATCTTTGTCAGTGATTTGAAAGTGGAGACAGTGTGCACCCTCATGCAGCCTGCAGCTGACACCAAACTCACCAAAGGAAAGCTACTGACATGTGCCAGGGCAGAACTGTCACTCAGAGAGACCTGAGTGGTGGGAGGAAGGGACCAACAGGAACCTCATGAAATTTGACAAGGTCAAACGTGAGGTCCTGCCACTGGGGTGAAGCAGCTCCTTGAAGCAGCACAGGCTGCTGCTGAGCTCTGTAGGCAAAACCCCACAGCCAAATATGTCCAGTACACATGAGAGTTCCTTCCTCCCCCCGCCCAGCTGCACAGGAGCTCTCCTTGGGCACAGTGTCTCTCTCGTGCCACTTCCCGTGTGCCTTTTGCCCAGCTCATGGGCAGGCGGAGCAAGGCCCGAGTGCTCCGGCCTCTCCCAGAAGAGCCAGGTTGTGCTTCCTCTTGTTCTTGTCCGCATCAGCAAGGTGCATTTGTTACGAAAGCACAAGAAAGTGCAGTGCTCTAACACAGCAGTCTAGTTCATAATTATTATTTTATTGCTTTCTTGCAGACAAAACCTTTTTCAAGGATGTGGCTAGAGTCTATCCTGGAGTAGAGGCCACACCAGTCACGCAACTGGCAGGACTGGACTTGTTCTTAATTTAAACTCATACTACATTTAACTGAGTGGTCTTGCAGTATCTGTTCACAGGTGTTTTAAACCCTACTTGAGCACATTTAGGTCACTGAGACCAATGTACAAGGAGGCATTGTGACTCAACTCAAGTGAGTTGATCTAGTTTCCTATGATGCCATTTGGAACTGATTTGCTAGGAATACATGCAGAAAAAAGAAAGCCGTTGAACCCTCAGTGCCAGAATAGGAGCTGAGAGCTATGCCAAAAGAGTTAACACAAAGTAATCCTTTTTCTTCCTTGTTTCCCATCAAAGTAATTCTGTATGTAGAGGGTTGACTCTGGCTGGATGCCACACACCCACCAAAGCCATTCTATCACTCCTCTCCACAAGAGGACAGGGGAGAGAAAACAGAACAAAGAGTTCGTGAGTTGAGATAAGGACCAGGAGAGAGCACTCACCAAATAACATCATGGGCAAACCAGACTCAACTCCAGGATATTAGTTTAATTTATTACAAACAAAATCAAAGTAGAATAATGAGAAGTAAAATAAATCTTAAAAACACCTTCCCCCCATCCCTTCCTCCTTCCCAGTTCTACCTCCTTTGCCATGGTGGCACAGGGAGACAGAGAATGGGGGTTACGGTCAGTCCATCACAGGCTGCTCCTGCTGCTGCTCAGAGAAAAGAGTCCTTCCCTTGCTCCAGCTTTGGGTCCTTCCTACAGAAAACAGTTCTCTATGAGCTTCTCCAGTGTGAGTCCATCCCATGGCAACAGTTCCTCACAAAGTGTTCCAACATGGGTCACCTTTCCACAGGGTGCAGTCCTTCAGGCACAGGCTGCTCCAACGTGGGTCCCCTATGGGGTCACAAGTCCCACCAGGAAAACTGGTCCAGCATGGACTCCTCTTTCCACAGGTCCACAGGTGGAAAGTGGAGTCTGCTCAGCATGGGCTTCCCACAGGTTTACAGGCATCCACCTGCTATGGTGTGCGTCTCCTCCACGGGCTGCAGCTGGATCTCTGCATCCCCATGGTCCTTCATGGGCTGTAAGGACACAGCTGCCTCACCATGATCTTCACCACAGGCTGCAGGGGAATTTCTGTTCCTGGAACACTTCCTCCTGCTCCTTCTCCACTGACCTTGGTGTCTGCAGGGCTGTTCCTCTCCCATATTCTCACTATGCTCTTCTCTGGCTGCAAATTACATGTGCAATAACTTTTTTTCCTTCCTAAATATGTTATCACCGAAGTGTTACTATCACTCCTGATTGACACAGCCTTGGCCAGTGATGGGTCTGTCCTGGAGCTGTCTGGCACTGGCTCTGGGGAAGCTTCTGGGAGTTTCTCACAGAAGCCACCCCTGCAGCCGCTCTGCTACCAAAACCAGGCCACACAAACCCAACATAGATTTCAGCCTTGCTGGTTCTTATGCTGCTAGTCATGCAAAAGATGAGCATTTTTATGGAAACAGCTGATGTTTCCTAAAGGGAGCTAAATCACCCTAGCAGAAAAGTAGATCTGAACAGAAAAAGAGGAAATGAAACAATAACTTTATTTCCTACATGTCTTACTCAGACCTACTTACATAGAGAAGATATCGTAGATACCCACACATCCAAATCAGATGGAGGGCTGGGAAGAAAACACTGATGCAAAGTAACTTCTTTAGCATCTCATCATATTAGGACTCTAATTCTCTGGTCTCTTTATCAGACTTTTATAATTACATGGAGCAGGATGTTGTCTCATCTATTTAGGGTTCACTTGACACCTCTCAGAGATGCCAAAATACAGGGGAGATTTTTGGAATCTAGGAAATTTTTTGGAATTTAAGAAACTAAATACAATTGATTCTGCTATTTGAACTACAAGGTTCATGTAGGTGCTTGGGGGAAGGAAGCAAAACACACCAGCTCCTGAATGCTGAGCAGCAGCACCATAGTGATAATTGAGGATGGAGGAGGAAGAGGAGAATATTGCAAGTCTGAGAGAAACTTAGGCAGCACTGAAATTTGGTCTAGGCTGGAGAACACTTCCACATTTACATCGCCACATCTTGAAAGCTGCGGATATCGCAGATGTTTCATGATCCCCAGTGGCTGCCTCGTAGTATTCTGGTCCCTCTGATGACAACTGCTTGAAGTTTAAATGAGCTCTAGCAAAGCTTGTGCTTTTATAATGTAGAGGAAAATATAGCTGGAATAAAAGAGCTCCCATTTCTGATCAACATGACTCAGCTGGAGAGAGGAGAGAGGCTGACTTCAACTTCTGAATTTTGTCATTAGAGAGTTAAGGGGGATGTGTGTGAGAGAGAAGGCTGACTCCTTTTTCTTTCTTTTCTCACTTGTACTGCAAACTTGATAGTAACAAAATCCCCTGTTAAATGATGAGAATAAAAGGATTCTTAGGAAACTTGCTGAAGTCAAGTTTTATTTCTTTGAAAAGGCTTTTTCCGCACTCAGAAATTCTTAAAGCTGCCTTTGCCAAGTAGCGCAAGGTCCCTTTGGTGTGGTGAGCTCTTGCCGGCTGGGTGTACAAGCACGCACAGCTGGAGCACACAACACTGCGATAACATCTGGAATTTGTACAGAAGGTATCTTGGTAAGGAGGTTTCCAATTCTACCAGAAGATAAATTGCCCTCCATAGCCCCAGGGCTTCGTAGAACAAAATATTCCTGTAAGGATGACACCTCCACTCCTCAGCTGTGAGAAGCAGAGCTTCTGGCACAGTAAAGAACTGAATCTTTACTTTCCCTGGTTGTTATCAAAGTAGTTGTGGTATGACCCACAAATTGAACATGAAATGACAGGTCTGATTGCAAAAACTAGTGCAAAGGGAGTAAACTGACATTCCTTTATATATATTAGATCCAATTCTCCATTATTCTCCAGTCTTGCAAGCACCATAAAAATTCAGCATAGGTGAGATGTGCATGAAAATCTTTTTATACCTTCCCTCCTCCATTAAGTTGGTAGAGATGCTTAGAACCTTTATAACTGCTCTGATCTGGTATTCACTCTTACAAGGTACTTTAAATTACAGTGGTAGCATTTTCATAAGGCTATCAGTGCCTCAGGCCAGTGCCATAACCCAGTTATTTGAGATGTTGGGATGACAAACATCTGTTATGATGTGCAACCTTGCTAATAGAAGATTCACTCTAATGAGGGGGAACCCTGGGTGTCTACAGGGCTAGAGTAGAGGCTCCTGTTTGATCCTCCACTTTCATTTCCAAGAATGAGGGCACAAGCAGAGGAAAGGGATAGGTGTCAATAAAATCATGGTACTCCTTATCCCCTTGGGCTTGAAGACACCTGGGTGTAAATTACAGCAGCCCCAGTGTGAAGCAAGTGTAAAGATCGCTTGAGAGCTTCCACTGTCCTACTTCTCACCTTGTGCTGCGTGTGGCTGAACAGCTCTGTGGTATCTAACACCAATTATCAAACTCCCTGAATAATGAGGGGCAGATGCACCTTGCCAAAAGTTCATATTTTATTAAAATAATTCATCGTCACAAATGAATGCATTTTGCATGCATGACATGAGGCTGAAGAGATTTTTGTCCAACTACTAAAGAATAAGTAGTCAGAAATAGCCTTGTATTGCTCTCAGCACTATTGAGTATCTTGTATTATGTTGACTTCTCAAGTTCCAGCAAACATCACCAGGTGTTGATGTAAGAAACAGAATGGTGAAGTGAGACTTTAAAGGAACCATAATAGTGTAACATTAAATAGTTGACCTTGTACAGTCACTGTTCGAATGCTCTACTTGCAGCAACATGAAATCGAGAGCTGTGTAGAAATACTGTGTGCATGCTCTGTGGGTCATGGTAGGACCATGATGGGGAAACAATGTCCCATGCTGGTCTCCTCCACCTGAAGCTGAAGAGTGAGGCATCCTGAAACTTTTTGTCTGAGTAGTCAGTCAGGTTTGACAAGGCTGACACCTCCCTTACCACACCCTCTACTTTTGCATGGTATAGAAGGAATTGTGCAGTCCTAAGCTTCATTCCTCCTGATGAATTAAAGGATTTTTTTTTAACCCTGCCAGAGACTGAGATGGTAATATTCCAGGGGTTGTCTGAAAGGAGCACAGCAGGTGTCCAGGGAGCTGGAAATGACAGCTCTTGGCAGGCAGTCCTGGACTTGACTGCACACAGGCTCGCAGCGAGCACCTTGTATCAGTCATTCCCTGCCCTCCCCAAACTCTCCACTCACTGGGGCATATCTACATTTTAAAGTGCATTTTGCTGCAGAGCACTGTAAATCTGCCCATAATTAGGCACCATTTGAGTGTATTTGAGGTAAATCTTCCCCATGACAGGGATATAGCTGAATAAGTTGTCTGAGCCCCCTCAGTTTGTTATTACTGACATTTCAGACCATGTCTGCTGTTGCTACTGGCACCAGCCTCTCTTCACATGCATAGAACAGCTCAGACTCTGAAGTTCTAACTGTCAGTTTTATGGGGAGAACTCTGCCTGAGCAAAGGGAGGAAGTGGAAATTCCCAGGACTGACTTTCATGTCATCACAAACACGGACTTTGTGAATGCTGCCACTCAGCCTAAGCTGCATCTTCCCAGGCAGCCCCCGCACAGGAGGGGTGGTGCACATCAAGCACCTTACAAAGACACATAGCCAGATTAGCAGCTTGCACGTGCGAACTTGTCCTTACTGCCCAAAGCTGTAGGAGTTAGGAACACAAGAGTCACATGCTGGACGATTTGATCTGTTTGAAAGGCCAGAGCTGTTTGTTTTTTTTTTGTGCAAGCTACAATAATTGAAATCAGTTACAAAGTCATATTTGTATTTGTACTTTGAATGTCAGATGTCCCTGGTTATCAATGTGTTTCAGCTACTTTAAATTTCTTTGGTTCCTATCCAGGCAAGGAGGGCATTGAAGAGAGGATGCCATTAAATAAGCTCAGAAGAGGCCACGTGAAATAGGAGGGGCTGGTAACTACTGCCAAAAGCAATGGATTAACAAGCCATTGAGAGGAATATCAGTGTGCCCCTGGGAATTCAGTTCTCAAGATAAAATACAGAGGTTTCCCTGCTATAGGCAGGGGCCAACATAGGGTGTTAAGTTCAGCTCAGTTAGCGTCCTGAGTAAAGACCCAGTATCCAGCAGCCTAAGCCTAAAACAGAGCTTTTGGGTCCACCATTTGGGGTTGGGAAGGAGCCCTTTATTAAAACTAAAGAGATATGCCTAGCACTAATATTATGTATAAAGGAACTTCCCTATGTTTACTGAAGCAGTCGTCAGCTGCTGACACTTTGCCTCTTTGGAACTGCTGTCTCCTAATATCCTCATGGTGTCTGCAATTCTAAGGGAGGCACATTAGGAAACAGGGCTGCAGCACGGACCTTAGCTCTAGCTTGGGTTCAGGTGCCCGTAGGGAATATTACGTCTCCTTTAGACTAACTTGCTTAAAGAGGTTCTCCTAAGACACACACAATTTTAATAGATTCTTACCTTAGGAAACAGAACGCTGCTGAAGGAGATGAACTATAAACTCCAAATCACTGCATTTTATTCTCTCCTGCATGTAGTTTTCTTTGGGAAAATCATACAATTATGGTCTGGTTTGGGTTGGAAGGGATCTTAAAGATCAGCTACTTCCAACCCCACTGCCACGAGGAGGGACACCATGAGGGAGGGACACTATGAGACTGCAGTTTGCAGTTTACTGGCCATTTGCACTCAAAAACTCTTTGATACCAAAGAAAGTCAAGGAACTTGGGATGTGGCCTTAGGTATGTCAGGACTGGGCCTTTCCAAGAACAGTGGAGCAAGGTTTAAGTGAGATCCTCCAGCTATGACACGGATATTTTCATGCATTTGGATGAATTTCAAGCAGTATCTATGTGACTTGATCCTGCTTCAAGATAACTGAGTCCAGCTAGGGTAAGCACCAAAGAAACACTGACAGTTTCAGCAAATTTAATTATTTGCATTTATTTTTTTCATTTCTCTAGCTATAAAAACAGCTAAGATAGGAGAACTGTGCTGTTCACTGTATCATCTCAGTCTTATCCTCTCGCCTTCATTTCAGTGGGGCTAATGGTGCAAGTAGGATCCCCAGAACCCAGTCATTATTTAAGTATTCAAGTATTTTTCTACGTGTCCAGGTAGCAGTGACTCATCCACGCCTCTGGGTGTATCACACACAGGCACTCTCCATCACAGATAATGGCGTGTCTCACTGAGCTGGCACACCAGTCAAAGCTGAAAGGTGGGGCTGATAGGAGGCGGTGCTAAAACTCAGCAAGAACCTCAAATCAGCACAATACATTTGGATCTCTAAATATGCATAAATATAAATGGATAGCTTTCAAAGGGACTTGCTTGGAAAAAAAGAAAAAGCTTTATGTTCATATGTCTAAATACAAGTGGCTGGCTTGATACGGCACCACGCAAAAATCTGACTTTTACGTATATTGGTGGTACTAATTCAGGGATCTGTATTTATGTTTCAAAAAGTTTGGACTGTAGCATCAAAACACAAAGTTCAAGTTTCCCCCATTCTGCATTTCCTGCCTATTCTGCATCTGTTTTCTTTTTTGCTTCTTTCTTCACAGCATTAAGCCTCTATACTTGTTTTTTTTAACTCATCCTTGTTTCGTATTCTGCTTCCTTACGGCTTTGAAATGTAATGTCAAACCATCAAATTGTGCAGATGTAATCTGTATTCAAAACAGCATCCCAAATCCACATATATGCACATATATATATGTATGTCTGTATACATATATACATGCACTCATGATTCACGTTATATATAATACCACATATATATTACAATATAAAAGTCACTGTATGACTTCACATATAATAAGCCACCTTGCATTCTGCCTCTTCGTAGCGCTCTTTACAGCTCCAGGCGGTGCCACCAGGATGCCCTTCAGGACCAAGCAACCCCACGTTTGCTTGGAGGAGCTCTTACGCCTCCACTACGCCACATTTTGCCCATCAGCTCCAGCAGCAGGGCAGGTTCTCATGTAACCTGTGCTGTGGTGCTCTTACAGAGTCCCAGCAGTTTCAGTGGCACTGGGGAGAACCGCAATCGTTCGGTTTTCTCTTGAATAGTTTAAGAAGTCTTGTCCTTTGATATGTTTCTGTGGTTGTTACTTACTGTCCCATGGCCTATCACTTGGATTTAAAATACCAGGATAATGGTGAGTGCAGAAAAGACAGAAACAGGCACAAGAATTTATGCATGGTGTGGGCTGCTGGTGATCTCACACAGGTTTAAAAAACTTCCAGCAGGCATGTTGTTGCAGAGCACCAGGTGGCTGATACGGCTGGCCCATGTACTGCACATCGGGATGAGTGCCTCAGGATTATTTCAGAAAAACCTGTCAGAGTTATTCATGAGTGACTGTTGCTTCTTAAAAACTGGCCATCTTTGTTTTCCAACACCAGGGACAAGCAGCCAGACCAGCTGAGGCAGTGCCACTGAGAGCAGCTAAGAAATGGTTCTCAGCAGACACTTGAGACTAATCCAGTGGTCACCGGCTGGCAACAAAGGCTCCTCTGGGCATCCTACTGCAAACAGCCTTTGCCGACACCCTGTACATGCAGGAATGTGTTAAAATGACTTTGTCTCCTAAAATATGGCCTATTTATTAATTTTTAAAAGTCAACCACAACTTTCAGAGCACCAGAAGGCAGGAGTCAAGAAAATCTGAGGAGAAAAGACAAGTTTAAATGCCTGTTTCTGAATATCTTCTTTCTCAGGCACAAATGCACTCAGCGCATGTCACTAGTCCAGCATTTCATGCACTGGTGCACAAGTTTCAGCCCTGTTTCAGAAATACACTGGGCTTGGAGTGCCCAAAGCCCGCCTGAATGTGGGACCCTGTGTATTTTGGAATTGGTGAAACACGCACGTCGTTTTCCCGACGTGTATCAACACCTTGTGATGCGCAGGGCAGAGGGCAGCTGCCAGCGGACCGGACCCATCCTCGACGGAATGCTGCCGAGTTACCCAGCGCTGCCTTGTTCAGGTGCCAGGTTCTTTCCGGAGAGGCACGAAGGTGTTTGGTACCGGGGGCACCCTGGCCGCGTCCATCCCCCCCGCAGCGCTCCCAGCCCTCGGGCGAGCCGCCCCACGCCCCGGGGCTTCGGCCACAGCTCCAGGGCAAGCGCCAACCCGCAAACGCGGCCCAGGTCGGGAGGGAGTTTCCAGTGGACTCCAACCTCCGCTGGCGACTCCTGAGGGCAGCACACGCACCGAGGAAGGTGGCGGAAACACCGATGCGACGGTGACAGAGGCCGTGCGGTGCCCGGGCGGCCA